>CM035107.1:70609403-70859403 GCA_020205505.1 Panax japonicus | reverse complement strand
TAATTTCCTGATCTCATATCTTTAGTTCATCTCTATTTGGCATAATATAATATATTAGGCCATCTCGTAAATACACTATATTTATATAATATATATAATATATTGGGCCATCTCGTAAATACATTATATTTATATAATATATATAATATATTGGGCCATCTCGTAAATACATTATATTTATATAATTTATATTTATAAAATTTTATTTATGTTCAAAAGTAGTTCTCCTCAAATGTTACCTTGAAACTAAGGGGGAATATATTGAAATGCCATAGGACGTGTCTAATATGCTACAGTAACTTTGTCCATGCATCTTAGCTACCAAGGGGATTATTTCTTTTATCATACCTTGTTATGATTTGTGGAAAATAGTTTGCTTAGCATAATGTGACCTCGGTTACCTCTGTCAATTTTCCATCTGCAAATTTAACTTTGTTATTTTTGCTGTTCGTTATTCAGAGTTGGGAAAAACCGTCGACTGCCACAGCCCTGGGCAAGGGTTGATGCCTGCAAGTTTTAAAGTTAGAAATGTGCTCCTCCCTTGATGGAAAAATTGGAGAATTTGAGGATGTTTTGGATCCAGATTTTGGTAAATCAGCCATAGGGATTCTGGTTAGCTAGTCCCTATTAGCAACAATATCCTCTCCGTTGTTATTAGGTTGATTTTTCGTTGCCAAAAATTATATTTTTAATGTCATTAGCAACGAAAATTTGTTGCTAAATGTATAAAAAATTGTTGATATATTAAAACTTGTTCAATGCTTTGGTAACGAATTATATTGTTGCCAAATCAAAATTTGACATTCTTTTTGTGTACCTGACTGGCTCAATGTCCCCATAGCAAATAATGACAAAAATACAAAAAACTAAAATATTATTAACTTAATAAAATCATCCACTACATAATCATTCATTATCTTTACAATTAATCATCTAAAACTACCACAGTTCTTCAATCAAATATATATCTACATAAATATAGAGAGAGTACACTTCATAATTTCGTCACTTGTCTTTCGTAAACGTAACACGAAAATTTGATACCCAATATTGTAAGGCAGGTCGTAGAAGCAGTCTTCCTGCACATATTTAAAAATAATAGCAAAATCAGAAAAATGAAGCAAATAGGTCAACAGAGGCAAACTATTTAAATTTAGGTTGGGAAGTTCAAATACATACACAAATTTAATTGAGTAACTGACAAGCTAACCTTTCTTCACTTCACCAAGTCCTCTGGCCATAGCAAGGAGTTCCTCTCTGTTCTTTCCCATTACATGAGACATGTCCTACAAGCATATAATATATTAGCAATTTATTCTAACAGATTCATATCTATTAAAAGAAAACTATTACATTATAACGTCATACCGGAAGAGGAAAGCACGAGTTCATATATAGTGTTGTAATGTGGTCGACACACAGAGATCTACTTTTTAAAATGAGATTTTTAAGACATTAAATGCAAGACAAAATCAATTATAATATATAAGAGTAATTCATGTACTCACTCTGATATGACATTATGACTCTTTAAGTCTGTTTAGAGTCAACAAATGACTCTTTAAGTCTGTTCAGAGTCTCCATCCTGAAATGAACAGAAGAATAAATGATGATTATACATGAGAGAAAGATTGGTCTACTACGAAGAACCATCTTTATAGTCATGTGACAACAATAATGGCAGTAAAAATGAACATGGCTGATTATATATCAATTGGGTCTCAGCAGGTGGAGTACTGCTACTACTAATTGATAATGAGAGTACATAGATGGCAGTTATAAATTTGATGTTGCTATTAGTGAGAAAGTTAGAAATTGAGGTGATTAGATTGTATGGAGTATATTAGGAGGTGGTGCACCTGTTTGTTTGGTTATGCCTATGATTCTAATGAAAATGAGATGACATTAGTAATATCTGTGACGATCTATTTGTACTGGTCATGGTGATGTTAATGGTACTAATTTTATATAGTCTCCTAAATGATGGTGATGGATGCCAATGCAAAAACTCTGACAAGCAAAATAATGTAAATTTAAAGTTGCATCACCAATCTTAAATTAAGATTCTCCCAAATGAATATATTGAGTATTGCTACAGATACATAAAATAACATACAAAATAATGTGTCAAAATATGATTAGTTGATGATTTATAATAAATAGATGGTTCCAATGATTATAACCTACCACAACCATACACATCATTTTGTATCCAATTTTAATATCCATTCTTTATTCATCAAAGCACTATTGTAATATATTAAATATTCACTTATCAATTTTTTTTATTAAAATATAAATACCAAAGTATGTTGGTGGCCTAACAGCAAGGTTGGAAATGATTAAGGTGTGAAGTATTTCAGTTCTACTCAGGTAGCTAGTGAAAGAAAATCTAACTTGATGTGTCAATTTCCTTACCATTGTCTTCTTCATTTATATGTCGCCTTAACCTTCTTAGCCATATTTCACAATCCATAGGATAAGGGGTCCCACAGAGACTGTCAACATAATCAGCAAATGCTTTCACTACAGCAAAGATGTCCCCAAGCTTTTCATGTCATACTACATACAACAAGAAGTACAATTATTCGTCATTAATCAAGATAGTAATGTGGCAGGATGGTTTGAATTCAATATTGAAAACTAAAAGCCTATATCCACAATCAGTACAAATCTAATCATCATTAACTTCCACTAAAATGTAAAAACCATCTATCAGGCACAAATTAAGTATCAGTCTTATGCATGTCTGCACATCAACCCTCGCTTGCAACCCATAGTCCCCTGTGATCTTTCCATAAGCTCTCAACAATATAATCCACCACAACCCTGTCAAAGTAGCCAATAGTTGTTTTTCAGTGAATGTTCAGTGCATAATTTCACAGTTATTGAAAAAAAATGCTTTACTGACAACAAAAGTAAAGTAAACATTAACATCAAACTAACACCCAGAAATTAAACACCCAAGGAACAATTATAATTAAGTACCAGCTCATTTAAAGGTGAAACAATCGACAGTATATACAATATACAGCGTGGTCTATCTTTCCAAATCAACTCAGGTTAGAAAACAAAACATTTTTGGAAATAGTAAACGAACACCCAAAAAAATTAGCTAAACAACAATTGGCAATAGATCCCTCAGTTCATTTATATGAAAATCAGCTGACAGTGCATAGAGTTTAAATGTGGCCTAGCTTACCAGAATCAACAGGAGCAACACGCCCTATGGCTGATTTACCAAAATCTGGATCCAAAACATCCTCAAATTCTCCAATTTTTCCATCAAGGGAGGGGCACATTTCTAACTTTAAAACTTGCAGGCATCAACCCTTGCCCAGGGCTGTGGCAGTCGACGGTTTTTCCCAACTCTGAATAACGAACAGCAAAAATAACAAAGTTAAATTTGCAGATGGAAAATTGACAGGGGTAACCGAGGTCACATTATGCTAAGCAAACTATTTTCCACAAATCATAACAAGGTATGATAAAAGAAATAATCCCCTTGGTAGCTAAGATGCATGAACAAAGTTACTGCAGCCTATTAGACACGTCCTATGGCATTTCAATATATTCCCCCTTAGTTTCAAGGTAACATTTGAGGAGAACTACTTTTGAACATAATAACCACAATCACAAAGAAGTATGCCACTACTTCTCTTTCGACCACCTTGACATCACAATATTCTGTGCTCAGCTCCATTGTGATAAAAATAAGTTTCTAGGATAAACTAGAAAATTTAGCTGCAAAAATACACCACACTGTCTCTGTGTCACTGTTTGAACAACCTTGAGACTAAATCAATATCATCTATGTTTATCCCTATCACACCATACCAAAATGACCTTAAACTAAACTGCTATATAGAGCACAATTGAGCAACATATTGTGCATTTGATGACCAAAACATTGACTTATACATGCAAGAAGTTTAACACCGTAGCAAAAAAAAAAATCCCAAAATAGATATTGTTTATGGTAAAGATAATGAGATAAGTAAATTACATACTACTTAGGAAAACCATAGGGTTAAATAAGATAGAGCCAAAGTATTGATAAATACCTATAATTGAAGTGTATTAAGCAGAAAGTTCTTGACAATCTCTCCTTCTCCATTAAGCAAGAATGCAAGAGCTGATGGGACAAAATCACGAATCAAGACCTGGTCATAGTTTAAAGGTATCTTTTCAGCTGGATCACTAGCTGCAACAGTCCCAACCGGATTCCCACAATAATCCACAATCGCACCTCGAAGTAGCTTCCACGCCTCCTTTTCAATCTCAGACACCTCGCTCTCATTGGTCAAAACCTTAGACCCGTTCAAATCGTGGACAGAGTTGTTTCTCATTAGTGCGTGGACAGAATTGACGAGATCGGGACGGATTGGGGCCTTCATGACGTCCGGTAAAGGGAGGGAGTTGGTGGCGTCTGGGCCGTCTGTGGCCATGTCGGATTCAAGGGTTTGAATCGAAACCAGGGGCGAGCAGCGGCGGCAGCCATTTCTGATGGTTGTGGAGGTAGGGAGTGAGAGAGAAGAGAGGCTAGGGTTTTGGGAGTATTCTGGCGTTTTATTTTAATTTCAAATTTAGTTCCTTGTTTTTCTTTGCTCCGTATTTTTTACATAATTATGTTTTTTTTAAAACGTTATCAATTTAAAATTAAAAATTATCCTTATAAATACATAACTTTTTTTTTATATATATCTACAATATTTTATTAAAAAATACTGTAAAAAAATACCATAATGTTTTTTTTATAAAAAAGTCATCTTTTAAGTTTTGTCTTTTTATGATTTTGTACTAGTGGTTCCTTCACTAGAATAATTCCTTCACAAAATTTCCTTGGCTACATCCCTAATTTCATATATCTGAATTAGAACAAAAAATACATCCATCATGTGATTAATAAATAAAATTTTATAAATATAAATTATATAAATATAATATATTTACGAGATGGCCCAATATATTATATATATTATATAAATATAATATATTTACGAGATGGCCTAATATATTATATTATGCCAAATAGAGATGAACTAAAGATATGAGATCAGGAAATTAATATTTTTGGAAAAAAAGGTAAAAAGAGAACTAGGAATAGCTAGGGGTATACTATTACTATTCTTCTTTGTATGTTTTATTTTTGGACATAAAAATATGTTCATAATTTAAGTTACTCTCTCCGTCTAAAAATAAAAGTTCTTGTTATTTTATGTAATCTCAAATTAAATATTTACTTATATTAAATAATCTATTTTTTACAATAATTTGTGCGTAATATCCTTAGTATTAAATGTCATATTTTTATTATTTATAAATATTTATATAATATCACTAGTCATGTATAGAAAAATATGCAATTAGATGAGAATTTAAATATGACTAATTTTATCATTTGACATTTCTTAAATTCGCATAAAATCAATCATCACTTTTCTTCTCGGAGTGAGGGAGTACTTGTAAATATATCTTACTTCTATCTAAAAATAGGAAACATTGGGAAGAATAGATATAATAATCACGTTTGAATATTTATATATATATAACATAACTATGAATATATATATATATATATATATATATATATATATATATAAATTTATCTCTAAATATTCATATAAATATTTATAAACAAATATTCATCTAAAATTTACTTTAATGTTGAGATTTGTTTAGTTAACTAATAAATTAGAATGACTCAGTGATAACTTAATGGCCCAATAACCCATAAGTCATAGGTTCAAAACTTAGCTGTGATATTTTTGCTTCTTATGTTATATTTTTTGTGTATTAGATAAATTCTATTACCATCTATATATATATATACCCATCTTAAATCTCCGACCTGAAATCGCTATATTACTACACGAGAATTTATGTACTTTGATATCATCAAATGTCACCTTTAATCGGGTGGACTATAAAGGTGATTATTGGGTTCATCATTAATCATGTGAGAAATATGAGTGATCTAGATGGAATTTAACCATCCTATATATTATGGGTGATATCCATAGGCCTCTTGATTGAATAGGACTATGAAATGCATGGCCATGCTCAAATAGTGATTTGTTTCATATAGTCTACTCATTGATCAAGAAAACTCAGATTAAATTATGAAGAGTATGACACATTCCATGACTCGAGTTTAATCTAGGATATTAAGGTTAAAAGGATTAAATTGCATTGAAACATTGGTCACAAAAGGTTGCATCGAATCATCGATCTTATTATTACTTGGGTAGCAGTGATGCATTACTAGATGCCGCTCACTGTTTATAATTTTATAATATGATTTTAAAATTATTGCCAACGTAATAATAACCTATAGGGTCACACACATAGAACGTTATTAAAAGGGAATTAATTTAAAGGATTTAAATATATCAATATGATTGATAGTATTTAAATTACGAATTTAAATTAATAGGATAATTTATATATATAGGTATATTAATTAAGTAAGACTTAATTAATATATATATATATATATATATATATAAATTCGGATTTTACAAATTAGGGTTTTGAATAGTGGTTTTTATTTTGCTATATATATGATATGTAGCCTCCACTTTGTATATACATCTCATTTCATTTCCAAACCCTAGCCGCTCTTGAGAGAGAAGCTAGAGAGAAAAGTTCTGAAAATCCATCCTTGGTGGCTAGTACCATACTCCCTCTTCTGCAGATCGTAGGACGATTCGTGCAGAGTGTTCGTGTGGATACCGTAGAGACGCAGTTCGTTTGAATTGCGTTGGAGATTCGACCGGATCGGTTCTAGCAAATCTAATCGGTAAAATTTCTACCCTCTGAATTAATTGATTTTCGCATGGATCCTGTTTTAGGGTTTCAGAAATTGCTTTAAAATTTTAATTTCCGCTGTGTGTTTCTGTGCCGAAGCCCTACAGTGGTATCAGAGCTACTTGCGAAACGATTGATTCAGATTACGTGTTTTAATCGTATTCGATATATATGATATATGATGATGCATGTTTACCGATATAAAATTGAATATATGATATTCCGTTGTATGTGTATTCTGGTAATATATATGATGATTCTGTTAATCGTATCTTTAATCAGTGGAATAACAATATAACTATTCTAATCGGATTAGAAGCATGAAGAATCGTTTTAATATGATTAATCGAAACTGGAAATATATGATAAATTCTGGGTGTACTGTTATTCGTTTTAATATGATTAAATCGAAATTGGACATATATGATTTGTTATTATGGGTGTTTTTGGTGGATTAAAATGTATGATTCTGAAACTTGTTCTTTTCCAGGGGTATTTGTCGGACCACCGCCAGGGGGGGAGACCCCCCCTTGGACCCCCCCGTCGTAGCGCACGATGGTCGTGTCCCCTACATTTTATATATAGTTTTCTTTAATTATATATAAATTGTTATGTGCTTATTGTGATATGCATGGTGCACAGTTATGGCCTTTTGACCCATAGGTTAGTGGTTTTTGGTTTTGAAATACGACTTGCATGTCGTGCCTTTCTATAAATTCTAATGTAATATTCTCTTCTCATCTAAATCCCCTCGAATGTAACTCGAGGTTTCTTTATGTCATGTAATAATCTGTAATTGATGAAGATGTCAAGATGGAGAACACAATGGAAAGATGATGATGGAGAGGAGGCGCATGCTAGAGGAAGATCCAAGGAAGTTATTTATTTTAAGATCTTTTACCACCTTAGATTGACCTTCAATCTTTCATTAGCTTGAAAAGATTGACAGTGGATTGGGCCATAACTGTGACACATTTAATTTTGCACTTTATTTATGCTTGTATATGATATGATATGATTAATAATGTGCATGCTTAACAAGATTAAAATTGGTGAGATCTAAATTAATAAAATCCCTCATTAAATTATTAAGTCTAAATTAGATGCCTTCCAATGAATAACACTCATCTAGACCTTGATCAATAGATGTAGGTTCGCCAAAGCAAAGTACCCTATTTATCTAGGTAAGATGCGATAGGATAATTGTGATATCCAAACTATTAAAATCATTGGGCCCGACTTAACTAAGTTATCTCAATAGGATTGTGGACTTCGAGGCATAGAGTTTGGTTGGTACCATTAGATGGACTAGAAACAAATGTTGTTTACCAAACTATCCAGGAGTTATATATGATATAATTGATAAAGGGTTGTCTACCTAAATAATTATGTTTTGAGAGAATAGCCAAAGCTAACTTAAGGCATAATGAAATATGGATCTTGGCTCACTAGAAAGATTTAATAGAAAATGCTTTCCGAATTAATGGTGAGGGCTATTAATTTGAATAAAATAGTGGGAGGTATATTTTGAATGTACTATTATCAATTATATAATATCAACTCTGTAATTTGACTTATTATTGTTGCACTTATAAATTGTAGATATCAAATGGCAAACAACAACAACACAAATAGTCTTTCATTACGATCAGTCCTTGAAAAGGACAAGCTAAGTGGAATTAATTTCCTCGACTGGCATAGGAACTTGAGGATTGTCCTCAAACAAGAGCGTAAGCTATATGTCCTTGATGGGCCCATTCCTGCAGCACCAGCTGTCACTGCTCCACGTGCGGAGCATAATGCTTACAAGAAGCATCAAGATGATGCTCTGGATGTGAGTTGTGTCATGCTAGCAACCATGAACGCTGAGCTTCAGAAGCAACATGAGTTGATGGATGCTTATGAGATGATCGAGCATCTCAAGAAATTGTTCGAAGGGCATGCTCGACAGGAGAGGTATGATACAAACAAGGCGTTGTATCACTGCAAAATGGGTGAACGTGATCCAGTTGGTCCACATGTGCTGAAAATGATTGGGTATATTGAGTACCTTGATAGGTTGGGTTTTCCAATCACTCCGGAAGCCCAAACTAACCTTGTTTTGCAATCATTGAACAGCAGCTACTCTCAATTTGTTATGAACTATCTTATGAATGAAATTGAGAAACCCCTTACTGAGTTGTTGAGCATGTTAAGAACTGCCGAGAACAACATGAAAAAGGCAGGACCCGCTCCCATAATGATGGTACAAAAGGGGAATGCTAAGGGAAATTGGAAAGGCAAGAAGAAGATAGGATCTAAATCTTTTGCCAAACCCAATTCCAAAACCAAACAGGCTTTAAAACCTAAAGGTGGGGTGGCTAAAGAAGGTGAATGTCACTTCTGTTGAAAACCTGGACACTGGAAAAGGAATTGTCATGCTTATCTGGAAGAAATGAAGAAAAGAAAAGGAAGTACAACTTCTGATTCAGGTATATATGTTATAGAAGTCAACTTATCTACTTCTACATCGTGGGTATTGGATACTGGATGTGGTTCTCACATTTGTGTTAATGTGCAGGGACTCCGAAGGAGTAGAACTTTGGCGAAAGGAGAGGTTGACCTACGAGTTGGAAATGGAGCAAAAGTTGCTGCACTGGCCGTAGGAACTTATCATTTATCTTTGCCCACTGGGCTAGTTTTAGAATTAGAAGATTGTTATTTTGTGCCTGCTATAAGCAAAAACATTATTTCTGTTTCTTGTTTGGACAAGAAAGGTTTTTCATTTATAATAAAGAACAATCGTTGTTTGTTTTACTTAAATGATATTTGTTATGGTGTTGCACAATTGTTTAACGGTCTCTATATTCTTGATTTAGAAATGCCTATCTATAACATAAATACAAAACGATTTAAATCAAATGATTCAAATCCGACATATCTCTGGCACTGTCGTTTAGGCCATATAAATGAGAAACGCATATCCAAACTCCATAAAGATGGGTTCTTGGATTCATTTGAATTTGAATCATATGAGAAATGCGAGTCTTGTTTATTAGGCAAGATGACTAAAGCCCCTTTCACTGGACACAGTGAACGGGCTAGCGATGTATTGGGACTTATACATAGTGATGTATGTGGACCCATGAGTTCGTTAGCAAGAGGTAGGTTTTATTACTTCATTACATTTACTGATGACTTTAGTAGATATGGATATGTGTATCTTATGAGACACAAATCCGAATCCTTTGAAAAGTTCAAGGAATTCAAGAATGAAGTTCAAAACCAATTTGGCAAAAGCATAAAAGCTCTTCGATCCGATCGAGGAGGTGAATACTTAAGCCAAGACTTTGATGACCTTCTAAAGGAGTGTGGTATTATATCAGAGCTCACTCCACCTGGAACACCGCAATGGAATGGTGTATCTGAGAGGAGAAATCGAACCTTGTTGGACATGGTACGATCAATGATGAGTCATGCAGATCTTCCAATAAGCTTCTGGGGTCATGCCCTAGAGACAGCTGCATTCACACTTAACCGTGTTCCTACAAAAACGGTTCAGAAGACACCATATGAAATGTGGACTGGGAAACGTCCTAGTATGTCGTTCATGAAGATTTGGGGTTGCGAGGCGTTCGTAAAACGTTTGAATTATGACAAGCTCGGACCCAAATCTGACAAATGTAATTTTGTGGGATACCCAAAGGAAACAAAAGGGTATTATTTCTACAAACCTTCTGAGAACAAAGTAGTTGTTGCTCGAACTGGTATTTTTCTAGAAAGAGAATTTGTCTCTAAAGGAAACAGTGGGAGGAAAGTAGAACTCGAAGAAATTCGAGAACCACAAAATATCATTAAACCTGAGTTGGAACATGGGCAGGAACCACAAGAAATTGTGGAAAGTGAACCTGCTCAAATTACACAAGTCATTCGTAGATCTGGTAGGACACGCCAAGGGCCTGAGAGATATTATGGATATCTTGTGACTGAAAACGGCGATGTGATGCTCATAGATCAAGATGAGCCTGCTTCCTACCAAGAAGCTATGAATGGACCAGATTCTGAGAAATGGCTTGAAGCCATGAAATCTGAGATGGACTCCATGTATACTAACCAAGTATGGACTCTGGTTGATCCACCCGAAGGGGTAAAACCAATCGGGTGCAAGTGGGTTTTCAAGAAGAAAACCGACATGGATGGTAATGTACAAACCTATAAAGGCCGACTGGTAGCAAAAGGTTTCAAACAAATTCAAGGTGTTGACTATGATGAAACCTTCTCTCCAGTGGCAATGATTAAATCCATCAGGATCTTACTTGCTATTGCAGCTTTTTATGATTACGAAATCTGGCAGATGGATGTCAAAACTGCTTTCCTTAACGGAAATCTCCTTGAGGATGTGTATATGACACAACCTGAGGGTTTTGTCACTCCAAAGGATACTGGAAAGGTATGTAAGCTGCATCGATCCATTTATGGATTGAAACAAGCCTCTCGGAGTTGGAATCTTCGATTTGATGAAACAGTCAAAGAATTTGGCTTTATTAAAAATGAAGATGAACCTTGTGTATATAAGAAGGTTAGTGGGAGTCACATTGTATTCCTAGTATTATATGTTGATGACATATTAATTATTGGGAATGACATTCCTTCCTTACAGGCTGTAAAAACATGGTTAGGAAAATGTTTCTCCATGAAAGATTTGGGCGATGCTGCCTACATTTTAGGTATCAAGATCTATAGAGATAGATCAAGAAAAATGCTCGGCCTAAGTCAAAGTACATATATTGATAAAGTGTTGAAACGGTTCAGCATGCAAGAGGCGAAAAGAGGAAACTTACCCGTGACACATGGTGTAAAGATCTCTAAGGCCCAATGTCCTAAATCACAAGATGATGAGGAGCGTATGAGAAAGATCCCTTATGCTTCGGCAATTGGATCTATCATGTATGCAATGATATGTACTCGTCCTGATGTCTCGTATGCTTTGAGCATGACGAGCAGATACCAGTCGAATTCAGGTGAAGGTCACTGGACAGCAGTCAAGAATATCCTCAAGTACCTGAAAAGGACTAAGGATTCATTCTTGGTATATGGAGGTGAAGACGAACTAGCAGTAAAGGGTTACACAGATGCTAGTTTCCAAACTGACAATGATGACTATAAGTCTCAGTCAGGTTTTGTGTTTTGCCTTAATGGTGGTGCTGTTAGCTGGAAAAGTTCGAAGCAAGAGACAGTAGCTGATTCTACAACAGAGGCTGAGTATATTGCTGCTTCTAGTGCAGCCAAGGAGGCTGTATGGATTAAAAAGTTCATCACTGAACTTGGTGTTGTTCCAACCATTGTTGATCCGGTTGCTCTATACTGTGATAATAATGGAGCCATTGCACAGGCTAAGGAACCCATATCTCACCAACGATCCAAGCATATACTTAGGCGGTACCATCTCATCCGTGAAATCATTGATAGAGGAGATGTACATATAGGAAGAGTGCCAACAGATGATAATGTTGCAGACCCACTAACCAAGGCTTTGTCGCAGCAGAAGCACGACGGTCACACTAGTTCCATGGGTATTAGATACATGAGTGATTGGCTCTAGTGCAAGTGGGAGACTGTTAGAGTTTATGCCCTAGAGGCCAATTATTTGATATAATTGTTTAACGTTTTGATATTATATTTGATTGAATAAATATATGATTTTATTATGGTTTTATTTACTGCGTAATATAATTGTTAACATAATAAAATTTCTTAGAATAGTGATACAAATTATATAATTTCAAGTATGTGACTTGAACATGAGATTATATATTACCATTAGTATCAGTGTTCTTAAATGTCCCTAGTCGAGTATCATTGTTGATGGGACAACAATGATGCATTGAGACTAGTATGTGGATTGACTGATGACCAAATCTCATTGGTCATAAATATATGAGATATTAAGTCAATGCATAGGTACATATTAGAGAACGATGTACTGGACAGACCCACCATGAGAATTCTATATGGAGCATTATGCGAAGTGTCATTAGCAATTCTCATAGTGACAATGATGTAATGGTCCTCCGACCTGAAATCGCTATATTACTACACGAGAATTTATGTACTTTGATATCATCAAATGTCACCTTTAATCGGGTGGACTATAAAGGTGATTATTGGGTTCATCATTAATCATGTGAGAAATATGAGTGATCTAGATGGAATTTAACCATCCTATATATTATGGGTGATATCCATAGGCCTCTTGATTGAGTAGGACTATGAAATGCATGGCCATGCTCAAATAGTGATTTGTTTCATATAGTCTACTCATTGATCAAGAAAACTCAGATTAAATTATGAAGAGTATGACACATTCCATGACTCGAGTTTAATCTAGGATATTAAGGTTAAAAGGATTAAATTGCATTGAAACATTGGTCACAAAAGGTTGCATCGAATCATCGATCTTATTATTACTTGAGTAGCAGTGATGCATTACTAGATGCCGCTCACTGTTTATAATTTTATAATATGATTTTAAAATTATTGTCAACGTAATAATAACCTATAGGGTCACACACATAGAACGTTATTAAAAGGGAATTAATTTAAAGGATTTAAATATATCAATATGATTGATAGTATTTAAATTACGAATTTAAATTAATAGGATAATTTATATATATAGGTATATTAATTAAGTAAGACTTAATTAAGATATATATATATATAAATTCGGATTTTACAAATTAGGGTTTTGAATAGTGGTTTTTATTTTGCTATATATATGATATGTAGCCTCCACTTTGTATATACATCTCATTTCATTTCCAAACCCTAGCCGCTCTTGAGAGAGAAGCTAGAGAGAAAAGTTCTGAAAATCCATCCTTGGTGGCTAGTACCATACTCCCTCTTCTGCAGATCGTAGGACGATTCGTGCAGAGCGTTCGTGTGGATACCGTAGAGACACAGTCCGTTTGAATTGCGTTGGAGATTCGACCGGATCGGTTCTAGCAAATCTAATCGGTAAAATTTCTACCCTCT
Source organism: Panax japonicus (assembly GCA_020205505.1). NCBI lineage: Eukaryota > Viridiplantae > Streptophyta > Magnoliopsida > Apiales > Araliaceae > Panax > Panax japonicus. Next base: position 70,845,579 of record CM035107.1, on the reverse strand, counting down.
GAATTAATTGATTTTCGCATGGATCCTGTTTTAGGGTTTCGGAAATTGCTTTAAAATTTTAATTTCCGCTATGTGTTTCTGTGCCGAAGCCCTATAGTGGTATCAGAGCTACTTGCGAAACGATTGATTCAGATTACGTGTTTTAATCGTATTCGATATATATGATATATGATGATGCATGTTTACCGATATAAAATTGAATATATGATATTCCGTTGTATGTGTATTCTGGTAATATATATGATGATTCTGTTAATCGTATCTTTAATCAGTGGAATAACAATATAACTATTCTAATCGGATTAGAAGCATGAAGAATCGTTTTAATATGATTAATCGAAACTGGAAATATATGATAAATTCTGGGTGTACTGTTATTCGTTTTAATATGATTAAATCGAAATTGGACATATATGATTTGTTATTATGGGTGTTTTTGGTGGATTAAAATGTATGATTCTGAAACTTGTTCTTTTCCAGGGGTATTTGTCGGACCACCGCCAGGGGGGGAGACCCCCCCGTCGTAGCGCACGATGGTCGTGTCCCCTACATTTTATATATAGTTTTCTTTAATTATATATAAATTGTTATGTGCTTATTGTGATATGCATGGTGCACAGTTATGGCCTTTTGACCCATAGGTTAGTGGTTTTTGATTTTGAAATACGACTTGCATGTCGTGCCTTTCTATAAATTCTAATGTAATATTCTCTTCTCATCTAAATCCCCTCGAATGTAACTCGAGGTTTGTTTATGTCATGTAATAATCTGTAATTGATGAAGATGTCAAGATGGAGAACACAATGGAAAGATGATGATGGAGAGGAGGCGCATGCTAGAGGAAGATCCAAGGAAGTTATTTATTTTAAGATCTTTTACCACCTTAGATTGACCTTCAATCTTTCATTAGCTTGAAAAGATTGACAGTGGATTGGGCCATAACTGTGACACATTTAATTTTGCACTTTATTTATGCTTGTATATGATATGATATGATTAATAATGTGCATGCTTAACAAGATTAAAATTGGTGAGATCTAAATTAATAAAATCCCTCATTAAATTATTAAGTCTAAATTAGATGCCTTCCAATGAATAACACTCATCTAGACCTTGATCAATAGATGTAGGTTCGCCAAAGCAAAGTACCCTATTTATCTAGGTAAGATGCGATAGGATAATTGTGATATCCAAACTATTAAAATCATTGGGCCCGACTTAACTAAGTTATCTCAATAGGATTGTGGACTTCGAGGCATAGAGTTTGGTTGGTACCATTAGATGGACTAGAAACAAATGTTGTTTACCAAACTATCCAGGAGTTATATATGATATAATTGATAAAGGGTTGTCTACCTAAATAATTATGTTTTGAGAGAATAGCCAAAGCTAACTTAAGGCATAATGAAATATGGATCTTGGCTCACTAGAAAGATTTAATAGAAAATGCTTTCCGAATTAATGGTGAGGGCTATTAATTTGAATAAAATAGTGGGAGGTATATTTTGAATGTACTATTATCAATTATATAATATCAACTCTGTAATTTGACTTATTATTGTTGCACTTATAAATTGTAGATATCAAATGGCAAACAACAACAACACAAATAGTCTTTCATTACGATCAGTCCTTGAAAAAGACAAGCTAAGTGGAATTAATTTACTCGACTGGCATAGGAACTTGAGGATTGTCCTCAAACAAGAGCGTAAGCTATATGTCCTTGATGGGCCCATTCCTGCAGCACCAGCTGTCACTCCACCACGTGCGGAGCATAATGCTTACAAGAAGCATCAAGATGATGCTCTGGATGTGAGTTGTGTCATGCTAGCAACCATGAACGCTGAGCTTCAGAAGTAACATGAGTTGATTGAAGATTTCTAAAACTTGTTATTTGTGTATCAAATTAATTTTGGTCCAAATTTTAGTAACAATTTTGTCATTAGCCCGTTATTTTTGGGACAAATTTTAAAAACTTTTAAAAATGTTATTTTTGGTTTCTGTGAAAGCATCTTTGTAGGGAGAGGGAGTAGTAATTTAATGGAAGATCAATAATTTCTGAAATAATTTTTTTTTTTTACATTTGCCTTTGTATTTCCTTACATTTTCCCTCCATTGGGCTCCGACGCCATTGTTGCTCTGCTCAAGCTCATCAATTCTTCTTCTTCTTACCGGCCGATGATGATTGAGGGTTTCTGTCCCAAAATAGGCACTCGAATTGGGTCCAAAATTTAATTCGATTTGGACTGTTTGGCTTTATCTTCTGTAAATTGGGTCGTATAATCCAAAGAAGAAGAAGGCGACGAAGCAGCTTTATCTTCCGTGACGACCACTGGTGTCAACTATCAAACCCTCAAGCAGCTGGCACCACGTGTCATCCGAAACTTCCATTGACATCAGGATAGCCTTATCCCCACGCCACCCTCCACTTCCATATTATATATATATATATATATATATATATATATATATATATATATATATATATATATATATATATATATATGAATTGGAAAGATTATCCTCGTTTTCTGAGGGTTCGTCGAATTGCGTGAAAAAGCACTGGTACTATCTCTGCCGGAAAAAGGAAAGGATGGATCACGCCGCCGATGCTTTTCAGACCGATTTGATGACCATAACTCGGTTCGTGTTGAATGAGCAGTCTAAGTATCCAGAATCTCGTGGTGATTTTTCAATCTTGCTCAGTCACATTGTTCTGGGCTGCAAATTCGTCTGCTGTGCTGTTAACAAGGTCTTTTTTGTTCCCTTTCTACCTCTTATTATGTTTGGCTGAATTATTGAAATTTGGATTTTTGGCACCTGAATTACTTGTTGACTTTTTGGGATTTGGATTGCTTATATATATTTTTCAAAATTTCACTTCAAGTATTTCTAGTGACTACTCCCTCCGTCCAGGATAAAAGTGTGTTGACTTTTTGCGCATATTAAGAAAGAGTATAAAATGACAAAATTTTCTATATTTAAATTTTCATTTAATTGCATAGTTTTTTGCACATTACTAGTGATGCTCCATAAATATGCATAGAGAATAGAAATATAACAATTAATAATAAGGGTATTATAGGTAAGTTATTGTAAAAAATAGATCATTTAAAGAAAATAGACATTTAACTTGGGACTACCTAAAATAGTAATAAGAACTTTTATCCTGAGAGGGAGTATTATTTATTAATTTGTTTATATTTTGAAATTGTTTTTCACAGCAAGTAAATTTGTTATTGTGTTGTACTTGGTTACTGTGTATAGTTGTTTTGAGCTGAACTGGGATAACAAATATAAGTTTTTCTTGCGAATCAATAAATCTGCTTGTGTAATGTTTGGATCTTTAATTGCAAAAAAAATTTCTAATATATTCGACTAATTCTTAGTGGAAGTACTTATTTTGCAAGTGTTTGATGATTTTTTATTTTGTTTTTATCTAGGAATTATTGGCTAAGGCGATATGCTATTAGTTTGTGAGTAATGGTAGTAGGTAGTACTAATAATTCATTCGTTATGCTAATAGTTTAAAGTATCTATGTATGTGTTAGTTGAGCTGAAAGTGGAGCACTAGGTGCAAAGAAATCTACTCTTTTGCAAGGAAAACAGATAAAAGATATAGCTGTAGTTTTACATTCCCTGCAATTAAATTCTTGTAACAATAACACAAACATGGCTTAGCCAATTTTTATTTATTTGAGCACTAATTAAGTTGAATAATCTACATTCTTTTGATATTAAGGTATATAGAGTTTTCATTTTACCATACTTTGCTCCAATGTTCTAAGAATTACTGAAGCGTGTATGCAAGTTAATTTTTTCTTTGCCTGCAAGAGAATATGATACTACAAGTTTTTAGTTGTTGTCAGAAGGATGTCTGTGACCAAGCATTTGATACTCAAAAGGGATTGATTTGCTCCTAAAAATCTTTTGCGTTATTTCTTCTTGTTGAACTCCAGTTCTTTTTGTAAATTGTTTTTTTATCTGTATATATTTATATTTTTTGTGCAGGCGGGTTTAGCCAAGCTTATTGGACTTGCTGGTGAGACCAATGTGCAGGCAAGTCTGTATAATTTCGTTTCTATTTTCCGCTGATTCCCCCCTCGTGATTAGCCTCCTTTCGTAATATTTATACGAGTTAATGTGTTTCTAAATTAAGGGTGAAGAACAAAAGAAGCTGGATGTGCTCTCCAATGAAGTTTTCGTCAAGGCTCTGATCAGCAGTGGCCGAACAGTGAGTCACTTCACATGTTTAATCTTCAACTTACATTGATGGAATTATTTTTTTGTTCCTTAAGCATATCAATCTTCTTCCAGTGCATCCTTGTCTCCGAAGAAGATGAAGAAGCAACCTTTGTAGAGAAACCTAAGCGTGGAAGGTGTTTCCTGATTCTCTATGTTGTTGGATACTTCCTCATCTTTAGCTCTGTTTTTTGATCTTATATATATCTAAAATCTAGACTGCTATCAGTTTTATATTCCGAGTTTATTCTGATTGTGCATGTATTGCGTTGTTTTTGATCCATTGGATGGATCCTCAAACATTGACTGTGGTGTTTCAATTGGAACCGTATGATTCCTCTTACAACCAAATCTTTGTTATTTTTGTAAAATGAAATATTCTTCGAGATAACTTAATATTGCAGTGATCAATTTGATATCTTCTCTTTCATCTAGATCTTTGGGATTTATATGATGAAACATGGAGAAGAACCCACTTTAGAAGGTGTGCTGCAACCTGGGAAGAATATGTTAGCCGCTGGCTATTGCATGTATGGAAGCTCTTGCACGGTATGAAGAATTTCTTTTTGTATAGATGTTGAGTTTGTTTTTCAATACAGCCTGCCATTTTTTTCCATAATGTCTTTAAGTTGACAGAAACAGAACTAATATAGCTTCGATTTACTTGCTACCTTCGGAACTGGATTTTTTTTTTAAAAGAAGGCATGAGAGAACAAACACTGGAATGGTTTGTCTCTCATGTTCTTCTCTTTGTGAAGTTTACTTTCAGAATGATAAACCATCTTCAACTAATATATTTTGTTGTTTGGTTCTACAATTCATGAGAGTTTCAGCCTTCAGTGTAAAACTGTGCTGTGATGTTCAGTTCATATGTGTGTCCATATGTTTTTCAGTTTGTGTTAAGCACCGGAAGTGGCGTGAATGGCTTTACCCTTGATCCATCTCTGGGAGAATTCATACTCACTCATCCAGACATTAAGGTATGTTTAGTGGTTGACTTAATTACATTTTTTTATTTGATACTTATGTTCACTGCCACTTTTAGATCTCTTGTAAGCAGTGGCGAAGCCAGAGGTTTTTAACAGTGGGGTCAAAATTATTGCTAAATTATTAAAAAATTGGCGGGAGTTCGGGGATAGCGCCCCCGAGACAATTTTTTTTAATACTTTATACTTTCGGGTGTATATATATATATATATATATATATTATATTACAATGAAAATATAATGAGTAATAATATATGGTATATATACACTATATTGACTCATAATAAACTTTTTTAATCACAACTGTTCATAAGTAAGTAATTTATTATTTATTTTTAAAAATAATATAAATTAGATTATTATTTAGTTTAAAATATTATATATATATATATATATATATATATTGAAAGGATATGAGTCATATATGATTAAAATTTGATTGACAAAGTTATAAATTTTCAATTTGACCCCGTATAATAGAAAATTTATAAAATTTTAGTGGGGTCAATTTATATATATTATTTAAAATTTTTAAAATTTACCTTACATTATAAAACAAATTTTTTTTCGAGTGGGGTCAATTTACCCCACAAAAGTGACGTGGCTTCGCCACTGCTTGTAAGCAAGCTAAACTAGTTACCCTTCTTAAGAATAAACTTGGAAACTTTGTTTTCTGCAATCAATATTACATATTTATTTATGTAAAAATGTTGCTAAATTTTCTGGCTGAGATGATTTTGAAAGACCAATATTATTTGGAACATTAGTATTTTTCTTTTTAATGCTAAAAAAACAACGGAAATGATATTTCCAGTGCAAATGTTGCAGTACACAGTTGTAACATGCACATTAAAGAAGTTTTACATTGTGCTGGAAATGATAAAAATGAGTGATGAGTTATCAAAATAACCAAAAGATCCAAAACAAACTTGAAAATTCTGCCTTACCTCGTTTAAGTGAGAATGAGAGCATTGAATCTGTTTTGCACTTTGATATGACAACATTCAAGTACAAGTTGGATTGGATTTTACACGAAACCTATTGCTCGCCCCTCTGAGACTCCTTTCAAACTTTGCTTGCTTGGTGCCCTTCGCTAGTTATTCCTTCCTCGAACAGAGCAGCAATGCAGTAGACAAATATAATCTATGACTTCTCCATGACTATTGTTTTAGTTATTAATTCATCCATACTTTTTTTTATCTACTTTATCAATGTTTAATGAGTATCAATGGTTAAAACTTTCCTCTTATCATCTTTTATTTGCCTTTTTCCACAACTTGATTTTCTAACTTTACCTGAACTCTGAGAGATCATTAATAGTTATACGTTTTGTAGCTTCACTATTACATTTTAGCCTACCTTAAAATTCTTACGTGACACCCCTAGTTAAGTTTTGCATGGCTTGCTATTTATTTTGTTATGCACAGATTCCAAAGAAAGGAAAGATATATTCAGTGAATGAAGGAAATGCCAAGAATTGGGATGGTCCAACAGCAAAGTATGTCCAACTCTAACTAGATTGTCTAATCTCTTATTTCACCAAAATAATTTGTTCTTGACAATTAAATTCCAGGTACGTGGAAAAATGCAAGTTCCCCAAAGATGGTTCATCAGCAAAATCTCTAAGATACATTGGAAGGTACCAAGATTACATACTAGAACTATATTAGGGCTGCAATGGTTTATTGTTTTTAAGTCATGGTTTATGGTTTGTTCCTTGCAATATGACTAGTGCATCCTTCTTTTATACTCCCTTCATCCCAAAATGTGGATCAACTTTGACTTTTTAAAGTCAATTTGAGATATTTTCAAATGCAAAATTGATGTGATTCATTCTGACCTTTTAATTCAAAGAATAAATCTTGTAATAAGTAGTACTTTTTAGCTAATTTACAATATTGTTTTCATGATTGTAATGTCCAAAATTTAATAATTCATGTCAATTTCGATTTTGAAATAATCTCTAATTGACTTTAAAAGATTAATATTGATCCTATATTTTGGAATGGAATGGAGGGAGTGTATAATTCTTACAAGTTAGAATCAGGTATTCATTTATATTAAAATTTGAGAACAGAAGGAAGTATTTTGACTTGATATTGATTTAATCCCTATTTGGCTAGCTGCATCTTATTTACGGAAGCAGTGAATTGATGAAAACAATTATTAGTTGTTTTGACTTTTGCCACATCTTAACGGTACACTCTACCCTATAATACAAATTCGAGCCTGTCGGATGAAAATTATAATTGCATGCAATTGCAGGAAATCCTTACCTCTAATTAGACGAATCTGTGGTAGAAACTGGCTTTAGTATTAGTTTGGATTAAATCTAGATCACTATGAGAACTACCCATGATAGTCCTTACCTCCACATAATTGGTTAGTAAACATGCATGTGGCCCCTGTCATGCTCTCATGGCTCATTCAACCGATAGTCGAGAATTAGCTAAATTTTCTTTAGTATTCTCATTATTTTGGTTGGCCAGAATATTGTAGCTGATGCCAACTCCACCCTTTCTAATTCATGTTCTCGAAATTTGTTTTACAGCATGGTAGCCGACGTTCATCGCACATTACTTTATGGTGGCATCTTTTTGTACCCTGCTGATAAGAAAAGCCCTAGTGGCAAACTTCGGTATGTCATCTGCAGACACTGAAATAACAAGTTTTTAAAAGAAATATCTAACCAGCCTTCCTGCAAGAGATCTTTTCTTAATATCAAACGTCTTGATATGAGATAGAAATGATAACTCCAAACTTCATTGCTAATATATAATACTACATTGAGCTGTGACTAGGCTTTTGTGCAACTTGTTTAAAACAGGTTTCTGTACGAAGTCTTTCCGATGTCTTTCTTGATGGAGCAAACTGGAGGTCAGGCATTTACGGGCAAGGAAAGGGTATTTATTCGGAGAACTCTGACATACACAAGTTGCTATTCAATTTGCATTCTCTCATTTTGCTTGATATTTATAACTTCTTCCATAATTCCATTGAGGTTTACCTTTTCAAAAGAAAGTTGAAAGAAAAGGGCACCGGTTTTAAGCATTTTTAAGAGGCTCGAACTGAGGCTTGTGGCTATGGATCGATTTCTGGCCACCACATCTAGACCCTCCCTCTATTTTGAGATCAAATGTTCGCAATTTTAAAAAATTATTCCTACTGCAACAGACTTCCCTATCGCAGTACAATGTTGCAGTAGGATATGTGCCTGTGTTGTTGTAGGCAAGTCTCCTACCTTAAGACTGGGTTGCTGCAGGGGAATTCTATTTTTAAATTGTGTCTGTCAAATCGAAAGTTGAATGATATGACGGCCATATAAGGTCTTATAGTCACCATTTGATATGGATCAGCTCCCATATATATATATACTAGATGTGTCCCGTGCCTCCGACACTGTATGGATGGTGGGGATTTATTCCAAATTTTGAACGGATTCAAAATCATTTGTATTTTATTATATACATATACGGTCCGGATCTTAAGCGCACCTTTTATTTAGCATACCTTGCATACCCCCTTTAGCGACGGATCGGACGACGATTCGGTCCGTCGCTATATATAGAACCGTTGCTATACGTTGTCCGTCGCTAAAAGCTATAGCGACGGACCGAATCGTCGCCCGGTCCGTCGCTAAAGGGGGTATGCAAGGTATGCTAGATAAGGAGTGAGCTTAAGATCTGGACCGTGTATATATATATATATATATATATATATATATATATATATATATATATATATATATATATAGAAAGGATCAATAGTAGAATTCTTAAGTAGTAGAATGCCTTAAATAATAGAATTTTATCAAAACGACGTAGTTTTGATAAGACGCGGTGACATTTTTGTAAATACGCGGTGGCATGGTATTTACAAAAATGCCACCGCGTCTTATCAAAACTACGTCGTTTTGATAAAGTTCTATTATTTAAGAGAGTTCTACTACTTAAGAGGTCTACTCTTGATCCTGTCTGTATATATATATATATATATATATATATATATATAGAGAGAGAGAGAGAGAGAGAGAGAGAGAGAGCCCTTCACATGCGGGTTTTAAAAAACAATTCATTAGTATACTTATTTATTTTGAGGAGAAAAGAGGCAGCCCACTAACTTGATCAAAGCCAAGGAAATGAGGAAAATAAAAAGAAATGCTAACACCACTCACCAGGTTGATATCGAGAAGAGAGAAAGAGGCTTGAAAGAAGGAAAAAGGACAAGCTTTTATATATGTATATACATGTTTCATCCGTGTTTTGCTAGTGTATGGAATTTGCAGGGAGAGCCTTTCATCCAACAATATAATTTATTTTGTCCACCAAATATATTCATTAAATTTTTATTCAAAATAACATTTTAATAATTTTAAATTCGCTAAAAAGAGAAGAAATCTTCCTATTTAATACAATAATAAACCATAAAAGGATTAAACAATATTCTCTCTACTCTCTGTTTCAAGCTCTATATCCCCTACTTCCCTTTACATTATAGTCTAAATTATCTATATTGTTTAATCCTTGGTTTATTATTGTATTAAATAGGAAGATTTCTTCTCTTTTTAGTGAATTTAAAATTATTAGACTGTTATTTTTAATAAAAATTTAATGAATATATTTGGTGGCGTTAGCATTTCTTTTTCTTTTCCTCACTTTCTTGGCTTTGATTAAGTTAGTGGGTTGCCTCTTTTCTCTTCAAAATAAGTATACTAATGAATTGTTTTTTAAAACCCGCATGCGGACGCCCGCATGTGAAGGGCTTTGTGTGTGTGTGTATATATATATATATATATAAGTAAAATACAGTGACATCCCCTCTAGATAATCATAATAACACTTACCTCCCCTTTAGTTTCTTAAATAACAGTTAGTACTCCTGCAAGTTTTTAGGGCTGACTAAATAGATAAAATTATATTTTTATCCTTGTATTTAATCAAATTTTAATTACTAAATAATATGTGTGTGTTTAATTATCCTTTTTTTAATACAATACATTTTAATTATAGTTTTATTTGTAATTAAAACTATCTCATTTAAATTGTTGGTAACTTATAAAAAACTAATTTAGTTTAAGATTAAAAGACAATGCACCCCAAACTTTACACCGATGTTGATATTTGTACCCCAAAGTGAAAAAGGTGTCTAAGTACACCCCATACTTTACTTATGCGAAACAGATTACACACTTTGCTAATTTAACCGGTCACTTTTGACCGGCTAAGGCTGTAAATGTTATTACAGAAGGGTAAGGTCGGTAATTTATATTTATTGACTAGTTTTTCCCTTCTCCAACTTTCTCTCTCTTCTCCATACCCAACTTTCTCTCTCTTCCATAACAATTTCTCTCTCTCTCTCCTCCATAACCAACTTTCTCTCTCTTAAACAAACACCCATTTCCTCTCCTTCTCAATGAACATCAACTATTGGTGAGGCTTTCCCCTTTGAACTACACCTTCCAAAACACTTGCTCATCTTTTTTTCTTGTTTCCTCACAAATACCCAATTCACACAATCAAACCACCTGCTTAAACTCAACAACCTTATTCTCAAACTGCCTATGTGAACTGCTACAATCCTCCACCATTTTTCGCAAGTTCTCTTCCTTCACAAAATCAAGCAAACACTTGCGGGCCAACACTAATTGTTATAACCCCTAGGATCTCCCTGTCAACCACAAAATCAGCATAGAATGGAGACGCCAACATATAATTTGTAGCAATTGAGAGATCCAGATTTTCGTAGGCCAAATTTTCATTCACATAAACATTAAAATAAAGTCTTTTTGACATGGAACATTCTCAAATGGTTGTACAATTAAGTGCAGTCAAATAAGGATGAAGGATTCCAGATCATGAACATTCTCATTCATACATTGTCTGGCATACGTAACTATTCAAGCATGATTTTTAATAAGGACCCAACACAACATGCAGGTGGAAATTTATAGCCATAGCACCATCTTCATACAAAACACATGTAAAAGGTTCTTCGACAACATTAATGCACGTAACAGGACTCCGCAATTCCAAACTAGAAATGCAGTCATTCAACTCGACAATATGATAATCATTTTATCTCATATATGATATAATATGACAGTATTATCTAGAAATAATAAACAAAGACGCATATATAAAGAATCACACAAATTGCAAGGATGCAATTATAGAAGAATCCTTTCACCATATTACCAAAATAGAGATGCAGAAAGCACTAAGCAGAATGTTCAATAGATTATAATCGAGGCCCTGAACAAAGAACAAAAAGATGCTTGGTCTGCTTTATTTTGCCCCCTATACACAGTTTCAAGAGCATTCCTTATTAGCCCATTAACTTGCTCATTTTCTCAGAATTCACAAGCAGACCCACATCATACTGTTTTGTAACACGACCAAAAATTTCATAAACTTTCACAGAATCAGAGACATCAAGCTCCATAAATCTATCGATTAAGATACCCAAAATCTCTGCTATGTCGTAATATAACTGGAAACTTTCTTGCACTATTGGGTATAGAGTGACAATGACAATTCTGTTACTCTTCATTGCACCTGTATGTATGTATATTTTCAGATATATAAAAATGTTTAGAAGGCGTGTTCCTCGCCTAGTAGCAAAGAAAATTCTGCATAAGTTCATTACCCAAAAACAAAACCAAATTCATCAAACCCACCACAGATTCAAACTTACCCACTATCAAAACTCAGCTCAATAAGCTCAATTCCACCTCAAAACCATCAAATTCAACCAAACCCACTTCACATACCTCAAACCCAAGACCCAAAAACCGAAGATCTAACCAAACCAACCACACCAAAGATCAAAACAACCAAACCCATTATTATTACCACAGACCTCAAACCCAAGACTCAAAAACCAAAACAACCCAGTTGGGTAGACGAGGATGATTTAGATTCTGATTTTTTAAAGCTTAAAGGTTCTTCTTCATACGCTTCAGATTCTCCTTCGTCGGAGCATGGATTCCTGTTTCTGATCTTCTTCCTCCTCATCGATCGAGACTTCTTCCTCGATTTCGATCAAGACTTCTTCCTCTTCTTCAGACGTTTTATGTTTTGATAGTGACAAGAATTGTTCCGGTTCAATATAGGAGAAGATAAGGAAAAGACTTGAATACCCTTTTAAATTCCTTAGCCGGTCACTTTTGACCGGTTAAGTGCGCAAAGTGTGCAATCTGTTTCGCATAAGTAAAATATGGGGTGTACTTAGACACCTTTTTCACTTTGGGGTGCAAATATCAACATCGGTGTAAAGTTTGGGGTGCAATTTGTCTTTTAGTCTTAGTTTAATTAACACATTTTTAGATAAGTGATACAAATATTAAAAAAAATTAAATTAAATTATTAATGAAGCTATTCTAATTAGAGTGATTGAGTATATTGATAGTTTAATTTTTGGTGCTTAACAACAAAAAATATTATTTGAATTTTTAGTTTCATATTATAATTTTTATATGTTAAATTTTATTGAGTATATATAAAAAATTGGGATGTTTATGATTTTGATTATATTTTTTTAGTATATAGTTGACGTTGTTTTTATGCAATGTTAAATAAAAAAATATAATTATATTTATTACTACCTCTATCTTGTAAAAAAAAATTCTTTTAATATATATATATTTTTTTGAGTAACAACATTTGTCATTTTTACTGTAAATAATTATGTTTAAGTGTGACTTATGTTTAGTTTAATATATGAGAAACATAATTAATATAATTTTTACTACTTTTTTTATATGAGTAATAAGATTCGTTTAAATTGTAATAATAAGTTTGTTTTACGTAAATTTTAATATTTGGAAAAAAATTATTATTTTATTGCGTTAATTTGTAATTTTTATGGGTATTAACATTATACTTTTTAATTACAAAAAAATATATTTGAATATATATCACGTAAATTTTAATATTTGAAATTTTAATTAGTAAAAATCGTATGACTTTATTTTCATCATAAAATGAATATTTATTATTTTTTGACTTTTATGTTATTTATTGCACAATTTCATAATTTAATTAATTAGATCAAGTAAAGTAAAAATTATGATATACAAATTTATATTTAGTGAAAAAATTAAACATTATAACTTGAAGGGTGTATTAGACATTATATTAAAAATATTTTTAAATATTAGTTTGTCAATTACACTAGAGGTTGTGAATGTTACATATTGTAGACTAGAGGGGTACTGATTGTTACTTGAAAAACTAGAAGGGTGGCGAGTGTTATTATGATTATCTACAGGGGATGTCAGTGTATTTTACTCAATATATATATATATATATATATATATATATATATATATATATATTTTAGTGTTGGCATTGACCTAACGAATTCTCTTTGCAGGCACTTGACTTGGTTCCGAAGAAGATACATGAGAGGTCTCCAATATTCCTTGGTAGCTACGATGATGTCGAGGAAATCAAAGCACTCTATGCTGCTGACGAGACAAAATAAGAGCATGTAAAGAGAACTTTGTTTCTACATTGCAGTTGTGCAGCTGGTAGTTACTGATTTAAATTCATTTGGCAAAACCTGAATCCTTCATGAAGATGTAATATTAATAAACTCTTTACTAATGAAAAACCAGGTATGCCGTTCACACAGCTCTTGCCTTTGGTTGCTGACAGACAGAACTATGGGGTTAAATGCTTATTTCGTCATTGTACTATATGTCAATTTACAAGTGAGTCACTCAATCGTTTTTTTTACAGTCAACTCACTGAACCCTTATTTACTTACAAACCGTTAAAAAAACTGTCAAGTCATTTGACTTTAAACGGAACTTTGACGTGGCGCACTTACGTGGCTTAGTTTTTTCAATATAAATAAATGACTAAGCATAAACATGCTTATGTGTAATTTATAAAATTATTTCAACCATCCTTGGACTCTTTCTCAATTTCTTCTAATACCATCCCCTATTCCCTGTCCTCCACCTCTCTCTCTCTAAAACTCTAAAATTTCCTCTGCCCATTTTCTCTCTCTAAACTCTGTTAAAAATGGTGAGGGATGATATATTGATATGCAAATCACGATTCTGAGCCACGATGCAAGTCCTTCAGACCAAGGAATTTGTCCCTAACCACACTCTCCAGCGACTCATCCGGATCTGGTCCGACTCGGTCCAAACAAGCCCCGCCACCGAGTCGAACTCACTCACTTCGGACCAAGCTCTCAAGTTTGTCAATCAAATGAAACAACAAAACCACGACGAAATCGACGAAAACTCGTTCAAAATCATAGCTGGACTCACTTCCTTCGTCGTAGAATCCGGCCATAATCGAAAGTTTCTGGCCGGAATCAATGGCTTCGTAGCATTTCTCATCGAAATTATCTCCAAACATATAAACAAAATTTATTTTACAGAGAAAATTGTTCAATTTTTTTTTTGTATTTTGATCTTGTTTATTAGTGCCAAAGAGGAAAAGTATCCCATATTTCTATTCCATCCCTTATTGGTTGTTGATTGCTATTGTTTTTATTATCTAGATTATATTGGTCAAACCGTTAAAAGTCAACATGACTTAACGGGTCCAACCCTAACTCCCTCCTATATATAGTAATCAGGTCAGCCACCAGTAGATTTTTATCTAAATTACACTTGAAAGGCAGTAACTTAAACCATTACCAATTTTCCACCTTAAACCCGCACCCAACAATGTCTTAACTAGGCAAGGGGCACTGATGCAACACTATCCTATATAAACGTGACACTTCCCTAACTCAGCGTCCAAGGCTTAACTTTAAGTAAAGATCACCCAAGATCATTGAGTATATAACAACAGAACACTGGGTAAGTTTGGGTAGGATTTGCCATCAGAATTGCTTTATATACTGACATGTCTCATGCAATCTAACACTCATATTTTCACATATTAACTTCGTATGTATGTTTTCCGAACAGAACGGGAAACAGAAGCAGCTGGCATTATCCTCTAAAATTAACTCTTCATTCCATACATATAAGAGCATTCACAATAGTTTATTTATCTCTATCCCTACTTGATGCTGACTCATTCTGCAAGATAGAGATTTATTTATTTTTTAATATGTACCCAACAGATTTCTTATATTTATTTCTTAAGAGCATTCACAATAGTTTCTTTATCTCTATCCCTACTATGTAGTGATGTTGACTCATTCTGCAAGATAGAGATTTAATTTTTTCAATATGTACCCAACAGATTCCTAATATTTATTTCTTAAATAATGAAATTTGAAATTTAAAAGTTCCAACACCATTGTAACTACAACCTCTTGTTTTTAATTATAAAATCACTATTAATTTATTAATTTTTTAAAAGTAAGTATTTGATATTTTTAAATTTAATCAATACATATTGTAACTTATTTAGAAAAAAAAATACAACTACAATTTTTAGCAAAATTATTAAGTTTGTGAATGCATCAAATTGACTTGTAAAAATTAATAATAATCTTATAATTTATAAAAGAGTATAATTTATCAATTGTATTCCACTGTAAAATAATTTCTATTTTGTTTTAAATTTTAAGTAATTTATGGAGTGAGTATCGAATGAATTATAGTTGCAAATGTACATAAGATCAATACAAACTTTTAAAAAGTTAATTTGCGATATTTTTAAATTTAATATGATTCATTTAAATTTTGAAAATAATAAATTTTATAATTAATAGTAATTTTATAATATTTATAATTATATTGACATTAATTAAATAAATTTATATCAATTTTAAATTTGAATACGTTTAAAATTAATTTTTAAAAAATAATTCAATATTAATTTTATAATTTGAAAATGAATATGAATTGGATAATGATTGATAATTTGTCCACTTAATTAGGGTGTGAAATGTCATTTTGCATATACAGATAACGATATTTTGAATCCCTCATCCTGAGGGGTAAAATCCTATATATAGATTGACATAAAGCATTCACAATAGCTTCTTTATCTCTATCCTTACTCTGTAGTGATGTTGACTCATTCTGCAAGATAGAGATTCAATTTTTTCAATATGTACCCAACAGATTCCTTATATTATTTTCTTAAGAGTATTCACAATAGTTTCTTTATCTCTATCCCTACTCTTTAACGATGTTGACTCATTCTGCAAGATAGAGATTCTATTTTTTCAATATGTACCCAACAGAATCCTTATATTTATTTTGAAATTTAAAAGTTAAAATTTAAAAATTCCAACAGTTTTGACCGTTGCAACTACAACCTCTTGTTTTTAATTATAAAATCGCTATTAATTTATTAATATTTTTAAAGTAAGTATTTGATATTTTTAAATTTAATCAATGCATATTGTAACTTATTTAGAAAAAATATACTACTACAATTTTTAGCAAAATTATTAAGTTTGAGAATGCATCAAATTGACTTATAAAATTAATAATAATCTTATAATTTATAAAAGAGAGTATAATTTATCAATTTTATTTCACTGTAAAATAACTTTTATTTTATTTTAAATTTTAAGTAATTTATGTTGTGAGTATTGAATGAATTGTAGCTGCAAATGTACATAAGATCAATATTAACTTTTAAAAAGTTAATTTGTGATATTTTTAAATTTAAATGTAATACGATTCATTTAAATTTTGAAAAAATTAAATTTTATAATTAATAGTACTTTTATAATATTTATAATTATATTGACATGAATTAAATAAATTTTTATCAATTTAAAATTTTATACGTTTGAAATTAATTTTTTAAAAATAAGTCAATATTATTTTTATAATTTAAAAATGAAGATGAGTTAGATAATGATTGATCATGAGTTGTCCACTTAAATGAGGGTGTGAAATGTCATTTTACATACATAGAGAACTGTCTTTTGACTCCCTCATCCTAAGGAGTAAAATCCTATATATGGATTAAAATAGAGAATTAAATAAGAATAAGAAAATTGTTGAATTATAATTTGTTGATATATTCTTCAAAATCGGGGATAGAAAATCTATTGGGGAAACTGTTGTGAATGCTCTAAATAATAAAATTTAAAAGTTAAAATTTGAAAGTTCCAACAATGCTACAACATCTTGTTTTTAATTATAAAATCGCTATTAATATATTAATTTTTTTAAAGTAAGTATTTGATATTTTTAAATTTAATCAATACACACTGTAACTTATTTAGGAAAAAAAATACTACTACAATTTTTACCAAAATTATTAAGTTTGAGAATGCATTTAATTGACTTATAAAAATTAATAATAATTTTATAATTTCTAGAAGAGAGTATAATTTTTCATTTGTATTCCACTGTAAAATAACTTTTATTTTGTTTTAAATTTTAAGTAATTTATGGAGTGAGTATTGAATGAATTGTAGCTGTAAATGTACATAAGATTAATATTAATTTTTAGAAAGTTAATTTGTAATATTTTTAAATTTAAATTTAATATGATTCATTTAAAATTTGAAAATAATAAATTTTATAATTAATAGTACTTTTATAATATTTATAATTATATTGACATGAATTGAATAAATTTATATAAATTTTAAATTTGAATACGTTTAAAATTAATTTTTAAAAAATAAGTCAATATTAATTTAATAATTTGAAAATGAGGATGAGTTGGATAATGATTGATGAGTTGTCCACTTAAATGAGAGTGTGAAATGTAATTTTGCATACGTAGAGAACAATCTTTGGATTCCCTCATCCTGAGGAGTAAAATTCTATATAGAGATTAAAATAGAGAATTAAATAAGGATAAAGAAGTACTGTTGGATAATAATTTATTGATATATTCTTTAAAATATGGGATAGAAAGTCTACTGGGGAAACTGTTGTGAATGCAAGAGAATTCACAACAATTTCTTTATCTCTATCCCTACCCTGTATTGATGTTGACTCATTCTGCAAGATAGAGATTCAATTTTTTTAATATGTACCCAACAGATTCCTTATATTTATTTTTTAAGAGTATTCATAATAGTTTCTTTATCTTTATCCCTACTCTATAGTGATGTTGACTCATTCTGCAAGATAGAGATTCTATTTTTTCAATATGTACACAACAGATTCCTTATATTTATTTCTAAATAATTAAATTTGAAATTTAAAAGTTAAAATTTGATAGTTCAACTGTCAACACATGATGTTTTGACCGTTGTAACTACAACCTCTTGTTTTTAATTATAAAATTGCTATTAATTTATTAATTTTTTTAAAGTAAGCATTTGATCTTTTTTAATTTAATCAATACATATTGTAACTAATTTAGAAAAAAAATACTACTACAAGTTTTAGCAAAATTATTAATTTGAGAATGCATCTAATTGACTTATAAAAATTAATAATAATCTTATAATTTATAAAAGAGAGTATAATTTATCAATTGTATTCCACTATAAAATAAATTTTATTTTGTTTTAAATTTTAAGTAATTTATGAAGTGAGTATTGAATGAATTGTAGCTGCAAATGTACATAAGATCAATATTAACTTTTAAAAAGTTAATTTGTGATATTTTAAATTTAAATTTAATATGATTCATTTAAATTTTGAAAATAAATAATTTTATAATTAATAGTACTTTATAATATTTATAATTATATTGACATAAATTAAATAAATTTATATCAATTTTAAATTTGAATACGTTTGGAATTATTTTTTAAAAAATAAGTCAATATTAATTTTATAATTTGAAAATAAAGATGAGTTGGATAATAATTGATGAGTTGTCCACTTAAACGAGGGTGTGAAATGTCCTTTTGCATACATAAAGAACGGTCTTTTGACTCCCTCATCCTGACGAGTAAAATCCTATATAGTGATTGAAATAGAGAATTAAATAAGGATAAGAAAACTGTTGGATAATAATTTGTTGATATATTCTTCAAAATTGGGGATAGAAAGTCCATTGGGAAAACTGTTGCCAGACAATAATTTCATTATCTCTATCCCTACTCTGTGGTGATGTTGACTCATTCTGCAATACATCATTTATTCCAAAATTCATCCAAAACCCTTGTCTTAATCCATGCACATGAATACCTACTTGTACATTATAAATAGAGCAATTAGGTTAAGTCCTAAGAGCTTATTTCCATCACTTGACAACTCTTGTTTTCTTCATTATCGTAGAGAAAAATAAACCTCTTCAAGCTCAAAGTTACCTTAAAATGTCATTAGGTCAATGGTTTTCATACCTCTCATGCCTTTCTCTCTTCATGGGAGTGGCAATAGCAAATAACAGAATATATCGTCCAACCTACAACATGGAATCAAGTCAAATTTTTCAAACAATCTATGTTGATCCATCCGGCCATGGGAATTTCTCCAATATTCAATCGGCCATCGACTCCGTTCCGTCAAACAACAAGAACTGGATTTGTATTTACATCCGTGCTGGCACTTACCAGTAATGCTTAATGAATTTAATAGCTTTATAAACTCTATGATCAACTATTTTGTTGTAGTTTTATTCTATTAGTTAACGTGTTTATTTATTTATTTTCTTAAGAATGGGAGGCATCCGGTTATCATGAAGTTAATTTCATGTTCACTCGCGAACAGAAGATACATGATTACTCATATTTTATTTTTTATGTTATGCAGGGAACAAGTTAACATCCCTCTCGACAAGCCTCTCATATATCTCCAAGGAGAAGGAGAGGCAAAAACTAGTATTGTTTGGAATGCTAGTGAGTCGATTTCAACAAGTGCTACTTTTAGTGTTTCTGCTGATAATATTGTTGCTAAAGACCTTACATTTGTGGTATGAAAAAGAAAAATCTTTATTCATTTATGTTTTTTCTTAAATTCACATGGAAGATTAATCACCACAACTAAATAAGTATTAATTTTATTGTGGTTGTTTAACAAATAATATTAATTTCTTTCTTTCCTTTTTAATGTATTAGACATAATATAGTTATATCCACATAAAATATTTTTTTTTCTCTTATTGATAATATCATAACAATAATTATATTATTAGTACGACTTTCAAGTGTCTTTAGAATAAATTAATGTAAAGTACTATCGCTAAGCGTGTGTTTTCTAACAAATAACTCTATGTTGTTGCTAGTAATAACATTATTTTGTACAAATAACATTGTTAGTAATAAATTTATGATGTATAATTCATTATTTTTATTTATTTTATTGTGTGAAATAAACATATGTCTCTCTCTCCAGAATTCATACAACTCTCCGGCCCACCCAGAAAACCCTAGGAAGCAGGCAGTGGCAGGCAGGATTAAAGGAGATAAATGTAGCTTCTATCAATGCTCTTTTGTGGGATTACAAGACACATTGTGGGATGATCAAGGTCGACACTACTTTTATCGTTCAACTATTGTTGGGGCTGTTGATTTCATCTTTGGTGCTGGCCAATCTATTTATGAGGTAACAATTATATATATATATATCTATATTTACAAGTTAAAATATATATATTTACATATTTATCTCTCTATATATATATTTACAATAATGTAAATATATATAATATATTTACATATTATTGACTTATTTAGGTCATCTGTCTTGTACAAAACAGTAGAACATTTTTTTTCCAATGGAATTTATAATTTTGTAGAAAATATTTTTTATTTATTTATGTGTACTAATAAAAGAATACAATAATATAATAAATTAATTGTATATGCATGCAGAGATGCACCATATCAGTATCAGCAGGATCTCTCAACGGGGTGACCGGATTTATTACGGCACAGGGAAGAACTAACCCGGCCGACACGAACGGATTTGTGTTTAAGGAGTGTAATGTGACCGGAACTGGAAAGGTCTTTTTGGGAAGACCATGGAGAGATTTTGCTAGGGTTTTATACTTCAACTCTAATTTGTCTGACATTATTGTTCCCCTAGGATGGGATCCTTGGAATTCTGTTAACCTGTGAGTAATTTCTCTCACCATATTATTTTTTGGGAATCAATATTTCCACGAGTGAAAGTGTTATTTTCACAAGTTATTCTCTCGCATGAGAGTGAATCTCATTTACTATTCATATGATCTCATGAGCTTGTGAAATTATTAAATTTACTTGTAAAATATCAATTCCCTATTTATTTATTTTTTGTAGTCTCCATTCATGGTAAAGTAAATATTTATGTATTATTATGGTTGCGTGTATAGGAACCAAATAACATTTGCCGAGCATGGATGCTCTGGAGCCGGATCTGACACTCGAATGCGCGTTAGGTGGGAAAAGAATTTGAGCGACCATGAATTGCAGCAGCTGACCAGTATTTCTTTCATTGACAATGAAGGTTGGATTGGTCTCCAACCTATCCAGATGTTGGCTTGATCCTAATTACTGGTTATTGTGTTAATTACTACAAATATCTACTAGCTTAGTTTTTAAGTCGAGAATAAAATATTGGTGATTTAGCTGGAAATGGTAGAAGAATGAAATGCAAAATTATAAGTGTAATAAGAACTATTTAATGGAAATGGACTTAATTTATCAGTCTTGTTATTTATTTATTTGTATCATTTAACTCATTTTGTGAGTGAATTATAGCAAGTAGTTAGAATATAATGACCCCATTTATTTTTATCAAACTCGGGTAATTTGTAATTTAAGTGATTATATATTAACTTCATCATTTTCATAAGAAGAAAAAGACAATGGGAGGAGAGAGAAGAGAAGGGGAATTTTTTTGGGATCATGAGGTCTTGGTGCATTCTTGCAAAAGGTAATAATCTTAAATTTCAGTCCAATTTAGCAAAAAAGAGAGAATCTTTGAGGCATTATTATAAATTTTTACCATTATAATATTTTTATTATTTTTAATGAATTATTTCAAATATAAATATAAAATAAATAAATAAATAAATATATATATATATATATATATATATATATTAATGCGGGGCTTCCACCATTAGTAAAAACTTGCAGAAGCCGAATGTAGAAAATGAAACCAACAACGCTGTTGTAGAAATGAAACGAGGGAATGGCTTGAAAACAAAATATGGTTTTGGAGAGCTTTTGATTAGGAAAAGTTTATGGGCATCTAGAAATAAGGTTGTTGATGGAAAGGAAAACACGGAAAATAATGGTCTGAATGTTGACAAGTTAAGGAGAATGAAACCACAGTTTTAGGGGATGTCGAAATCAAAGGTGCTGGCGTGGTAGAGTCTCATAATGATGATATGGTTTCTCCAATCACATTCCTCCCAATGGTGGTGAGTCAACCAATTGTATATCTCCAGTAGCTTCTCAAAATAAAGGGTCAAAATGGAGGTGGTATGAAGATTCAGGCGGGGGTAGCGGTGGATATGAATACTGGATGATGGTAACCAAACCTTCATACCAAGGTAACCAAACTATCATATCAAAGTAACCAATCAACCTCCACACTTTAAATTTTTTCTTAGTACAGTTGGTTACCAAACCTTCAGATCAAGGTAAGCAAACCTTCGTACCAAAGTAACAAAACCTTCATACCAAAGTAACTAATTCACATCCACACCTGTATTTTTTCATATTGCAGTTGGTAGCCAAACCTTCAGACCAAGGTAACCAATTCAATTTTATTAAGTTACCTAATTCGTTTGAATGTGATGCAGTTGGTAGCCAACCATTCATACAAAGGTAACCATTTTATTATTTATGAGTAACAAAATAGTTATAAAAAAAAATTTCAGAACATTAAAAGTTACACCTATTTATTTTAAACTTTTTGTAGGGCGAATCTTCTTCTTATTCTCATTGGCGTTTTGGACAACGGAGATTCGCGGCGGTGTAGCGACGGAATATGTGCGGTGTAGCGGAGGTGTAGCGGTGGACTATTATTTCAAAGTGTATGTGAGGGAGATGAAGATTTGAATTTGAATATTTAAATTTGAATTATAATTTTGAATTTGAATTTATTTTTGTTGTTAGATCCAAATATTTGAATTTGAATTATTAATTATGGCAGTTAGTTGTCCTTGATTTTAAGTTTCTTTATTAATGTGAATTGTACTATTTTTATAATATGGGTCCTAATTACACTCTTTTTGTAATTATTTAGTTGATGCACTTTTTTTTGTAATTACTTTCTATTTGTTGTATATTTGTGTAAATGACCCTTTTTTTATAGACCTAGTAAAATTGGTATCTGCGAGTCGGCCCAACCCACTTGTTAAAATTTGGGCTTTGGACTTAATATTTAATTCGTGTCAATATATCTTTAATATTATTGTTATTTTTAATAATATTAATATTATTTTGTATATGAATAATTTCACTTATCTTCCAATGCCAAGCCCATGAATTAGCTTTTAGGGTTGAGTTCTACCCGAGTCTGTTACACCCAACAATATTTGCTTATCATCTGGTTCAAGTCAGCAATAGTAGGGATTGCCTGTGCCAAAGAACAAATAAATACTTAACTTATCAAAATTAATCCTCTGGCCCGGAAAGCCAAACTATGCTTCTGAACAAACTGGTCAAGACCCTCACTTTCCCTTGTACCAACAAGACCCAAAGAGCTATAAGAACCAGTTATTCGTAATTGGAATTGCATTAAAGTTGCTCTTACTTTCATTAAAACAAACATGAATTCAGATTGGTTGCAGAAGTACATTTCAAATTCTACAGTTGTTCCAAATGCCAAAACCCAAATCGAGGGGATCAATTCCATTTCAAATTCTCTATGTTTCCAGAAACAAAAGCAATTTGACTTCCAAAGTAATGAAATATAAAGTATTTTCAAGAAACTGAGATTAATTCTGTTAATAACATTATGATTTCCGTACAAAAGTCTAAATACACAAGACTTTTTCAGACAAAAGATTTTTACTTTTCTGATTTCTCTCCCAAGTGAAGGTTGAAGGCAGTAATCACAAGTACAAAACTTTGATATTCTGAAATGTCACCTGTAATATGTCCCACTAGGAATGTCAATAATAATCGCATCATATAATCCAAAGAACATTACCTTTTAACTGATATGTAATTAATCCAGCTGCCTTAACTTTAAGTAAAGATAACCCAAGATCATTGAGTATATAACAACAGGACACTGGATAAGTTTGTGTAGGATTTGCCATCAGAATTGCTTTATATACTGACATGTCTCATGCAATCTAGCACTCATATTTTCACATATTAACTTCGTCTGTATAGTTTCCGAACAGAATGGGAAACAGAAGCAGCAATACATATTGTAACTTATTTAGAAAAAAAATACTACTACAATTTTTAGCAAAAATTATTAAGTTTTGAGAATGCATCAAATTGACTTATAAAAATTAATAATAATCTTATAATTTATAAAAGAGAGTATAATTTATCATTTGTATTCAACTGTAAAATAATTTTTATTTTGTTTTAAATTTTAAGTAATTTATGGAGTGAGTATTGAATGAATTGTAGCTGCAAATGTACATAAGATCCGTATTTAAAAAGTTAAGTTGTCATATTTTTAAATTTAAAGTTAATATGATTGATTTAAATTTTGAAAATAATAAATTTTATAATGAATAGTACTTTTATAATATTTATAATTATATTGACATGAATTAAATAAATTTATATCAATTTTAAATTTGAATACGTTTGAAATTAATTTTTAAAAAATAAGTCAATATTAATTTTATAATTTAAAAATAAATTGGATAATAATTGATGAGTTGTCCACTTAAATGAGGGTGTGAAATGTCATTTTGCATTCACAGATAACGATCTTTTGACTCCCACATCGTGAGGAGTAAAATCCTATATAGAGATTGAAATAGATAATTAAATAAAAATAAGAAAACTGTTGGATAATAATTTGTTGATATAATCTTCAAAATTGGGAATAAAAAGTTTATTGAGAAAACTGTTGTGAATGCAAGAACATTCATAATAGTTTCTTTATCTCTATCCCTACTTTGTAATGATGATGACTCATTCAACAAGATAGATATTCAATTTTTTCAATATGTACACAACAGATTCTTTATATTTATTTCTTAAGAGTATATATTCACAATTGTTTCTTTATCTCTATCCCTACTGTGTAGTGATGTTGACTCATTCTACAAGATAAAGATTCAATTTTTTCAATATGTACCCAACAGATTCCTTATATTTATTTCTTAAATAATAAAATTTAAAAGTTAAAATTTGAAAGTTCTAACAGTCAAAATATGTTTTGACCGTTATAACTACAACCTCTTGTTTTTAATTATAAAATCGCTATTAATTTATTAATTTTTTTAAAGTAAGTATTTGATATTTTTAAATTTAATCAATGCATATTGTAACTTATTTAGAAAAAAAAACTACTATAATTTTTAGCAAAATTATTAAGTTTGAGAATGCATAAAATTGACTTATAAAAATTAATAATATTCTTATAATTTATAAAAGAGAGTATAATTTATCAATTGTATTCCATTGTAAAATAACTTTTATTTTTTTGAATTTTAAGTAATTTATGGAGTGAATATTGAATGAATTGTAGCTACAAATGTACATAAGATCAATATTAACTTTTAAAAAGTTAAATTGTGATATTTTAAATTTAAATTTAATATGATTCATTTAAAATTTGAAAATAATAAATTTTATAATTAATAGTACTTTTATAATATTTAAAGATATATTGACACGAATTAAATAAATTTATATCAATTTTAAATTTGAATACGTTTAAAATTAATTTTTTAAAAAATAAGTCAAGGGGAAACTTTTGTGAATGCAAGATCATTTACAATAGTTTCTGTGACGCCCTCAAAATAGGTATACATCATCAATTCTGAGTCATCAAATACATGGTACAAAATTTAAATACAACTTAATTATACAACTGTCGTGTAAAATACGACAAAACATAAGCTGAGAGTTTTAATACTAATGCAAATATTTGAACCGTCACTCCGTTTCCCGACTAGTCCCAGTTATATTCTCATTTTTTGAATAGAACAATGAAAGCAAAATGGTGAGCTCAACTAACCCAGTAAGAAATATTATGACTAAGATAATGCAGAATAAATTATCGTTAGCCTTCAACAGTGTTAAAATGATAAAATATAATAAACATCAAGTTTAACTGCAGCGGAACAAGCAATCCATTAGAAGAGTCAAGTAGAGCATGATAAATAAACCATGCACATCATCGAATCATTCCTGCACTACGGGCCAAGGATATTCATGTAATCATCAATGGTCATGATCATACCAACAACTGTCCATCAATGTACTACGGGCCAATGAGAACTTTTACCACATCATTTGTAACATTACAGTCATGATTATACCGAATAATCCCTGGTCATAATCATACTAATCAATAGTATATATATGCACGTAAGCCACAGATGACTTTTATCACAATATAAGCATGATGATGATGACAATGATATAAGAATTCAATTAAAAGAAAGCAAATGATAAATTTTTAAAGATTTATAACTTAATTTATTCAGAATTCAATAGTGTTCAAATTGTCAACATGATACTGCTTTGTGGAGTAAAATTCAAGAATAATATTGTATCAAAAATGATTTGGACAGCAAAGAAATAAATTTTTGTCATGAATAATTCTCCGGGTGAATAGTACCCGAGTGAATAATACTTCGGGAATAGTACCCCGTGAATAGTACTTTGTGAATAGTATCCGTGAATAATATTTTGTGAATAGTATCTCGTGAATAGTATTTTGTGAATAGTACCGTAAAAATGAATACTACTCATGGACATTACTCTGACATGAAAAGCTTAAAATTTAACAAGAATGTGCAGAAAATATCCTTGTAAAACGATACTAGATGAAGCACAAATTTCAAGGATATTCTACTAATTTCACGGAGTATAGAAGCAATACTTTAACAAAATGAGGGTATAATCAGGAATACGAGACGAAATAATATTACTCACATACTACAGAGTATGGAAGACAATATTATTCCTATGAATACTGAAAAAATAATATCCCTTATCTCAGAAGAATACTGTATACTGGAATAGTGAGGTAGCAGACTTCTCTTCTACTTTCTCTCTAAAGCTTCTCTCTCTATAACTTCTCTTTCTATAATTGCTCTTGTGAGTCTTAGTGAATTGGTGAGAATGAAAGAAGAATGAGCTTCTATTTATAGGAAAACATAGTTTCGATAATTGCACGTTTTGGGGCTTGAAATATTACAATATAATACCTTCATGTTTTCTTTCATTTTTAATTTAGTCTTGCAAGTATTATCAAACTCGCACCATCTCCCCTAATAGTACATCATGTGAATCAATAGTACAATTTTGGCTAGACGAACAATTGTTAAAACTTGATAGATTCGAGAAAATAAATTCAATTATTATTGACAGATCGAAGCCAATTATTGCGGCTCGACCGAGAAGTAAATAAAATTTGAAATACCAGTATTTCGTTGTAAAATCAAAATCTTGATTCTAAGACTGAGAAGAACAACCTTTTATATAAAGGGAACATTTTGTTGGTCGTGAATTCGACCTTTGCGCGCGTTTTGAGTATTATGCATAATATAGGGTATAATAAGCTGATCACTTGTTGTACTTGCAGAGGGGTATGATTTAATCTTTATGGTTATCTGATACACCTGAGTATTTATCAAAGTAAATCTTTGATATCTACCCGAGAAAAATAAGTTCAAGATCTTGTGTGATCGCTCAGTATTAAATCTGGAAAACATTCCACTTTGATATTTCGTAGAATTGATTCTTGATTATTCATTAGAATATCGTAGAAACTTTGAAAGCGTTGTACTCTTTCATTATTGAATTATTGTGGTATAGAATACGAGAAAACTTGTTATTGAATAACGATTTGTTCAGCTATTTCAAAGTTCCCCGAACTTTGATTTCATTATATCAAAATAGATAGACTATTGTTTTGAATTCTTATACATTTATTGTATGTCTTAACTTGCGGAGCAAATTAGTTGCTCACCCTTGCTAAATAAAATTTTTCAGCTAGGGACGAAGTTGCAGGAGGTGCTGCAAAGGACAAGGGAAAAGGCGTAGTTATAAATTAATTATGTTGAACATATTTATTATGTTGTATTGTAAACCATTTTTGTATAACTAAAGGGTATGTTTGTAAAGTTAAGGTTAGAAAACCTGGGTAATGTATTAAGAAACTCTGATAAAAACTTATGTAAGATACTATCTATATATAATATGGGTAGTTAAATGTTATTTATATTGTGGATCGTGAACACCAAACTCGGGAGTCAGGTGACCCGAATTTGGGGGTGTCACAGTGACTCATAATAATATGGTATATTTTGAACCCTCGGCGAATGGATGCCTATGGTCTGACTAGGATAAGTTCTTAAACTCATATTATTGTGGCAAGTTTCTGAACTTCCAATGTGCGGTAAGTTTGATGAACTATTTTGGGTAAAAAATGGTTATAGTATAGAGAGCATTGATGAAGTTGATGATTGATAGAATGGTTAAGTAATGAAGTAAAGATTAAAGTTGAAGGATACCTGGATATTCTAAATCTACTAGCTATGCTAGACTTTCAAAATTTATTGACTTCGTGCTGATGTTTGCACTTCTATTTTCTTGAAAAACATTGGATCAAATGATGAAACCAATGAGTTTTAAAAATAATATTGTTATTCGTATGTCTATGCTAATTACTTCGGCTAGACAAAAATGATTTAAAATATATCAAAATGTATTTTTATATCATCAATGTGTCATGGAATCTGGTGCAGAGATGATAAAAACGATGGAGTCATCAATGCAATATTACTTAGTGTTGGATGTGATCTAAGGATGGTCAACCCACTATGGTATGATGTAGTATGATAAAATCATCAAATGACGGAATCCTCAACGAACTGTAAATACAGTGCGGTATTAGGACGTTATAAAAATATTTTTGAGATTTCTTTAAGATATGAGAATATATATATATATATATATATATATATATATATATATATATATATTGATTGATGTCTGAATTATTGTAGAAGTCTGTGCTATTTGATTCAGCTAGACGATTATTGAAAGATGTTCATGAAATTCAAGCGTTTCTTGAGAAGTTATGTCAAACCAAATTATTTTGGTGCGGATTCAGATGTTAAAAAGCTGAGATGAACAACCCTTTTATAGGGGATTACGCGAAGGCATTGAGATGTTTGTGCACAATACATTGTACGAAGGGTTGATCACCCTAAGTACGAGGGGTCCCTATAGTCTTATGACTATTAAAGTTTAAGTTGAAAGATTACTTATAACTATGGACATATGCATAGCGTTTAAATATTTGTGCACAATACATCGTACGGAGGGCTTAACACCCTAAGTACGGGAGTCCTTATAGTCTAATGACTGTTAAGGTTTAAGTTGAAAGAGTACTTATAACCATGGACGTAGTTCAAGGTCTTATGACCCTCAACATGATTTGGAATCTTTTAAATTCTTGAGTTATTCATACTACTTCCCAATTATTGAGCAATTGTAGAAAATTCTTGCTATTCTAAAAGATGAATGTGGTAAGGATGATATTCCTTAGAAAGAAATGAGTCGTAGAATGCGACACTGAATGATGAATATATTGAATAAGTGAGAAAAAAAATTTAAAATCAGAAGGAGATGAGTTATCAAAGAATAATGTAAAACTTTTAATAGAAAAGTTTAATAATTGTAGAAAGATCTTTGTGAAAAGAAGTGGTTATAGAACCCAATGAATGAATAAAGTATTAACATAAAATCTATTTTGATAGATCGAATGAATGAAAATTAATAAATAAAATTTCGATGACGAAATTCTTAGAAGAATGGGTGAATGTAATATCTCGAGTGTTTATGATAATGATCCTTAGAAAAGGAAATGAATGGGTTAAATAATATATAATACTCAAAATAAAATTGAGTTCAAGTGAAAGTTATGAAATAAAACTTACAAGAATTTATTATGAATAATGGTGGGAGTAGGAAATATAAAACCTATATTAAGGTAATGTGTTGAAGTTATTCAACGAAGAGATTTGATGAAAACCTGAGTAAGGTAGGGTTTCGGTGATTCCGATGATGGAATCCTTATAAGGAGGGAAGGATGTGACAACCCGAATTTTTAAAAATTATTAAAATAAGAATTTAATAAATAAAATTCTTATTATGATATGAGAGAGTAATTTATGTTACATATAAATGTATATGTTAATATGTTATGATTGTGAGATTGTAAATAATTAAAATATTTATCAAGTAAAATAAGTATTTTAGTTGAAATATTTATGAATTAAAATAAATATTCAATGGAAATTCTTATGGAATAATTTATTTAACTATGATGATATTAAATAAATTGATGATAAATAATTTTATAATTTGTGCATATTTATTAAATTAATATGTTGTTGATTTTCTAATTTAATTAAGTAATTAAATTAGAGGATTAATGATTGTTAAATAAAATTATAATTATATTGGCTAAATAGAAGCTATAGTTTTATTAGTAAGATTTTATTGGATTTATTAATGAATTGAGATTAATTCAATTCAAATAGTTAATGGGTGTGACAAGGGTATCATATGATAAGAAGGATTGTAAAAAAAATTAAATTAAAAAGGATATTTTGGGTGCTAGCCAAACATGGCCTAGTGACCCTTTGTTATTGTAACTGATAGGCCATAATGTATATGTATTATGTTTATATCAGTTATATGAAGGTTACGTGTTTTGTTCCTAAAGCCTAAGGCTAAAGCTAGAAGAGAAAATACAGAGGAAGAGAGAACTCTAGAGAGGAATTGGGAGGCAATTGGAAGAGAAATCTTTGAAAACAAGAAGGAAGTAGCTATTCTCTAACATCTCCTAACAAAGCTAAACAAGAATTAAGAGGTAAATAACCTAGTTTCTTCTTAGTTTGGGTGTTCTTGAGTTATCCTTTAAATTTGAAAATTTAGTTGGATGAGTTGCTAAATATGTTATATGTATATATATATATATGTGTGTGTGTGTGTGTGTTGTTAGATGTTTATAATCGTTTAGTTGTTATCTAGAAATGATTTTCAGAAATCAAATCCATGAAAACATGATTTAGAATTAAGAAATTGAGTTTTATTGATATATATATATATATATATATATACATTAGGGATTGTTTTGGAATCAAAATTTATGGTGAAGTCATGGTATAATATTAAATTGATGATATATGTTGTTAGTATGTTGAATTACGAAAATAACGAAAGTTGAATGAATCGAAATGGTTGAAAAACGAATTCGTAGTGAACGAATACGCTAAATTGACAAAACATGGACAATTAGAATGAACATGAGTTGTAAATTCATTTTAAGTTTAGTTAATGTTTGTGTTAGTTGATGGTTATTTGGTATGTTGTAGTTTTATGAGTTACAAACCTATAGAATCGAAAATGGAATGAATTGGATGAGTATAACTCATATAATGATCATTGGAATGGATAAGGGTCTGTGTAATCGCGAAGAGCAAAGCCCGAGGGCCTGTTCTGCGACTTGGGGCGCAACTGCGCTGCCCCCAAGGCCAATTGGGGCGCAGCAGTGCCGGGCATCAGTAACAGTTGGACTTCTCTGACCTGCTGCAGTAAATTAAGCATAACTTTTTCATACGAACTCCGATTAAGGTGATTCAAGATAATCCGGAACGATGACGAATAGACCTACAACTTTTGTGCTTTACGTTTTTCAATTTGAGGTCGTTAGGAAGGGGAAAAATAGTCATCTTTGTGACTGTTACGTATTTGGAGGCAATCGGAGACCGTCGAGCGAGCATATACGCAAGTATAGCGCTCCCGGCGATGGAATATGTTATTCTAAGTGATGTAAGATGAAAATGCATGATATTATACATGAAATATAAAATTTCCTTTCTCATAATAGAAAGCATTAACATGACTTAGTATGTGTTTTGAAAAGAAACTTAGACGTTTTGAAAATATTATTCATGAGCATTGTGTTGTCTAAACTTCTGAACTTGTAGGATGACATACTAGTAACTTTTGGGTCTTTAAACATGGCCTATATGTGAAAACATGATAAGACTTTTATGCCTTTAAACATGATGGGTACGTGCACACTATTAGATATACATACTATGAACTATACATGTCTTAAAGTAAGATTTCATGTCATAAACCATGTTAGTCATATGATTACATGTAAGAATGTATATTGAAATTTGTTTAACCTCATTGGTGGTCATATAGTTAGGACCTTGTTGTATGAACTTACTTAGCCGTGAAATAAATAGCAATACAGCTATAAAGTGTAAAACAACTTAAGGTAAATACAAGAGGCATCAAACTTGGGCTAAGACCTCATAACATGTGGGTAAGATACGTGTTAACAGTTATACATGCTAAGAAACAAGATGAAACCAGAAAATACACAACTTTGGTCTGGCCAGGGGACGTCGCAACTGCGTCCATCCCAGGCCTAATTCTAGCGCAGCTGCGCCACATGGCAATGATGTCTGATTTTTTTTTACTTTGATCTGAAGCTTAAAGCATATGTGTAATGATTGTCTAAAGCTATAATACTTAACATAGATGATGTTTAAGCATGAGATCATGTAATGGTTATATAAAACACATAGTTGTTAAATTTTATTAAAGTTTGTAAAATGTAAGAACGATGTAGATCGCGTATCTATGAACTTTAAATATGTGTCGAACACATAGCGAGTCAAGTGTGTGAATGATATATATGAATGTTGATGTAAGTATGAGGTGTTAGGTATACATATACATATTTAGCTATTCTAAGAGCATGGTGAGAAATTGAAAGGTAGGTTTTATAAACCTAGTTAGAAAATAATGTAACATTACTATTATATTAAGAATGTATGAAATATATGACTAATGGATGTGAATCCATGATTATATAACTGTGTAGGAATACACAATGTGCAGATAGGCGTTAAACAGTTAAGTCGTAGTTCATAGACTACAAATCAGGCAAGTCTTTTAGTTTCTATTTTCTATGTGAACTTGGTATTAATTGTTTTAAATCTTTATTGCAAAGAGCATGATGTGTTATATATATGTTGAATGTATGAAATGTAAAAGTCAACTTATGACTACGTTAATTGAGTAAAGCATGTTGATTGAGTAAGGAACTCAATCTTTATAATTGTTATATGAACTGTAACATGTATGTTATGTTAGTCTAATGTTTATGAGATATATGTTGAGCATGTTATTATGTGCTACGTGATGAATGAAAATTGTTAGATTTTGTTGGGCTGTCGAGCTCAACCTTGCGAATAACCATTTTTACAGGTTAAGGATTGAAGGTAACACTATGTGCTACTTGAATGAAGTGGATCCAAAATAATACACGAAGATTAATATTTTAGCTAAAGTTATTATTTCCTTATACTATGATGAGGATTCATGAATATATTAAACGTTTTATGATGTATAGTTTTATGTTGAGTTGTAAAGCTAAAGTTAGAGTTATCTGATATGTAAAGGTTATCAGATTGAAATGTAAACATTTATATTATAATAGTGATAATGTGAATCATAAAAACAAGATTGATTCAAAGTCATGTAGATGTTAAAGGTTTTGATTTAGGGAATTAAAATAAGAAGACATAAAAGTTTAAATTATTTCGCATTTTATAAAGTTTAACATCGAATAATGATGTAAAATCAGAAGGTAGATGTGTTATTAACGACCAAAGTTGAGAATTAAATTGTATGATTTTTTGGGGTCGTTACAATATATGTCAATTAACCAATTTTTATTGCCCAATTATTATACTTTATTTCTTAAAATATAAAGTAGGTCACTTATTATTCACATTCCCTTCCATTCATTAATTGATTTTTAAAAAAACAAACTACAAAAACAAGTAACTATATATAAATAAATACAAATATATACACAACTACTACATTAATAATAATCTTATACCACATCCTCTTAGTTTAATCTTATAAATTTGTGAATATAAATGTTAGTATAAAATTTTACACGTTTTACGAAATCTGATGATTGAATCTAATATTTCATTCACAGGAATTGCAACAAACAAACATATATACATGTAACTTACTTGTATAAGAAATTAGATATGAATTTCTTATTCCTTTATCTCATACAAAGTACAATCCAATCTCCTTTTTCCTCCTCCAAAACAACGTCGTTCCTCTCTTCTTCTTTTTTTCTCCAGTTCGCATAAGATGATGAGGATTAAGTTTTATTTATTGTCTTATTATTTCTCCTAATTATAATAGGATTTATTATTACCCACATTTAATTAAATTAAACCCAATTAATTTTAAGGCCCAAATTGTACTAAATTAATTTACTCATCTTTTATTAATATTTATTAGCCCACACAAATTAAATAATTAGTTTGACCCAAATACAAGACAAAGTCCAATTAATATGTTTTAAAACAAAGTAATTTTTATTATTTAATATATATATATATATTATTTTTTTCCTGGGTATTACATCACCTACTCCTTAAAAAGGATTCCGTACCCGGAATCAAAAGAATGAACGTACCTAATTATCAAAAAGATTTGGATACTCCGCTCGAATAGACTTCTCCATCTCCCAAGTATATTCCCGCTCCGAATAATTTTAGGGGGAAAATAAAATTAATACTTAATTATTAACAAAAATTCGGATTATTACATTTTTTCCTCCTTAAAAATAATTCCGTCATCGGAATTCAAATAAGTTACAAAGTAAAATATTTTTATTTAAATTACATAATTATTCATAAATTTTAGTTAAGACGTAGCACCGCCATTTGTAACGGTCAACGCGAATAAGTCATCGGTCCACGTAATTATCAATGTACTTGTAAAAGATTCGTCAGCCGGTGTCAAGCCTTGGTAAGGTTCTTCACGTTGCATCAAATTAGATCACATGATCCACCGTTGGTGCGGGCCGTCGCTAATATCTTTGAGTTTAATTCTTGTAAACGTACTCTTCAGAACATAATTCAAAATCATAAAAAAAATTCTTTTTATCCAAATACGATTCAAATACCCAAAATATTTATAATTATTTATAATTCGTAAAACATTTATGTTCCACACATGACAAGGATTTAACACATTATTTTTATTTAATTTACATAAAATCATACAAAACCTCAAGGATATCGGATAAACCAAACAACTCAACAAATTATATCAACTTTTCGTAAATCCTCAAGAGCTTCAAAATATTCAAACCTCAATTCGAACTAGCTAGTTCTTAAATATTATTACACCAAAGAATATACTACTAAGATCTTTTTATCATCATATCAACTCTAAGTCAAACATTCTACTATCTGCACAAGCAAACTATAAATATTCAAGATCTATTAAAATTAATTGAATTTCATCACTTACTATCTAATCTTATAATAAATCAATCATCCCTTATTGCAAACCTTAATCCAATAAATTTCAATGTCTCCCCATACTATCACAAAGAAAGTTCATAGAGCATAACTCCAATATCCTACTAGAAAATAGCCACAAAATTGATCATTAACTCCAAATGATTAATCTAATTACCTCAAATATCAACAACTCAAATTATAAGAAATCCTCTATACTTAATAATTTTACTTTATCATAGTATCCCATAAATACAGAAATCTCAAATTATCCACAACCTTAACATAAATCAAAACCTAACTAAAATCAAATCCTCAATTCAACTATCATAGTGATTGTCACAAAAAAAATAACTCTAAGAAATAATTTTTCCAAAATCAAATTCTCATCGATACAAATAATCACATCATAATCGTATAATCATTTCTTAACTAAATAAAATAAGACATTATTCTCCTTAATGATCCAATCAGAATCCATAACTAATATTATTGCTCCAACGCATAACAATAATAATCTTAACAAATTACCTCGCCTTTCTCAAATCAACTACAACTCAAAGAGCTAAAAACACTTGGTCAAAATCAAGACCAACCAAATAGAGAACAAAATCGAATCAAACTCCCACGTCTACCCAGTGATTTACCCATAACTCACAGGTCAAACCTAAATAGGTTTTCTACAAGAAAGAACCTAAGCTCTGATATCATCTCTGTAACACCCCCTTCCCAAAAAGGAAAGGAGGTCACGTGCAAAGCACAATAAACCTCAAAATTAGTAAACAGAGCACTAATAACTTCAAAATAAGTATCGTGTCACAACACATGCGACATATATAATACCAATAAAAATAGATACCGTGTCCCAACACATACGACACAATATCCACAAAAATGGGGTTCTAATGTATATGTTGAACCAGATCAAATTATAATGTCTCCAAAAGAAGATAACAACATATCGCTCTACAAATATCAAAATAAATACTAGACATGATAACCAATTCAAATAGTACAAGTACGAGTCCAATGTGTCAACTCCAAGATGAACAAATATATGAATTTCACAAGAAATAATTATGTGAAATAATAACAGAAACAAATATATGAATTTCATAAGAAACAATTATGTTAAATAATAACAGAATTCGAAACGAGGAACAAAACGAACAAAATAAATTTAACAATTGTATCGCTGAAACAGTACGGAATTCGTACACGGATTAAGCAAAGTAAAACCCAGATTATAATCCAATTATAATCCGTTTAGACTCCCTTCGTTCAATCTAAATAATATAATAAGATTGTATTACAATCCAATCATTAATAACATAATACTATTAAATTTATTATTAAAAACTTTTATAACTATGTCAGTAAAATTAATTAATTTATAAGCATAATGATAATTATATTATTAAATTTAATAAGCATTATCTTTTATAATTTTGTAGTATGATATATGTCAATTACCAATTTTTATTGCCCAATTATTATACTTTATTTCTTAAAATATAAAGTAGGTCACTTATTATTGAACATGGGTAACTATTCACATTCCCTTTCATTCGTTAATTGATTTTTTTAAAAAAACTACAGAAACAAGCAGCCATATATAAATAAATACAAATATATACACAACTACTATATTAATAATAATCTTATACCACATCCTCTTAGTTTAATCTTATAAATTTGTGACTATAAATGTTAGTATAAAATTTTATACGTTTTACAAAATCTGATGATTGAATCTAATATTTCATTCACGGGAATTGCAACAAACAAACATATATACATGTAACTTACTTATATAAGAAATTAGATATCAATTCCTTATTCCTTTATCTCCTACAAAGTACAATCCAATCTCCTTTTTCCTCCTCTAAAACAGCGTCGTTCCTCTCTTCTTCTTTTTTTCTCCAGTTCGCATAAGATGAGGAGGATTAGGTTTTATTTATTGTCTTATTATTTCTCCTAATTATAATAGGATTTATTATTACCCACATTTAATTAAATTAAACCCAATTAATTTTAAGGCCCAAATTGTACTAAATTAATTTACCCATCTTTTATTAATATTTATTTGCCCACATCATCAGAGCTTCCCTCACATCATCCCACTGGCGATTCAGATATTACTCAATTGCGACTTCATCGATAAACAGAAAGTCTCATATGAACCCTCGGCATCAACATGCGAAAGGACTTGGGCATTGTCCACTTCCAAGAAATGGAAGGAGCTTAAGGCGGGATCAAGCCTCTCAACAAAAGAAATGGGAGAACTCCTGAAAGAAATTATGGCGACTTTAGCTTTCCCCTACAAAAGAAGGGGAAAATTCTCAAGGAAGTCATTAACTCAAAAGTAGAAGCCCAATGACAAAAGGTCTGGCGAATGAAATCATCATCATCAAATACATCAACCTGCGTCAAATCCTCATAAGTTGAGGCCTATACACTAGAGTTCAAAGTTCGGCAGCGAAAGAACAGACTGTGCCCTCCAGGGATATCAACGACATTCAAATCATCAGTTCAACCGGGTCGCAAATCAAATGCTCAAGGAAATGGGGCACAAGCACCTAACAGCGAAAGTAAACTCCAAATCACCTCAAAAAGGGTGATGAAAATTTTCACCCCAACACAATTTACAATCTGCATCAACCTAGGACAATAGACTCCTAAGGAAATCTAGATCATCACATCATGCATGATCTATACATGTACAAATGCACTACATCAACGTACATCTCTATCAAGCGTAACATCAGGCAGAGTCTGGTGAAGCAAACCTTTGAATATTACTTCAGCGAATGTATCAGAAGATCCGGTATTCAAAACCATTGTCATCAATTTAGCTCAACATCAAGACAGTTCAGCGTAAAAGCTTTGTATACCACCGTTCGAGTGGGAACCGAAATAGTTGGGCAATGTCAACATATTCAACTACCAACGTATGCATCGGGAAGGTCCGATGATTTCAGAACGTCATCCCAGTAGAGATGTAGAAAATAACTTAATTTCTCTTCATCAAACAGGCATTAGCGACACCGACAAAAAGCCAAACCGTTGTAGTCAACAGCAGCATAGGCATCAACAATCTCCGATAAAGGTAAAGAGATTTGCGAAAGCATTTTAACATTCATCATAACATTAATTACATTGCGATTTGCGATTTACTATTTGCGATATGAGATATGAGAAGTGCGATGTGCGAGTTGCGAAGTGCGATTGGCCAAATGCGAAAAGCGAAGTGCGAAATGCGATGTACAATTTGCGAACTGCGATTTGCGAAAACATTTTAACATTCATCATAACATTCATTACATTGCAATTTGCATCATTAAAAATACCTTGTCATATTTCAAGTGTCTACAAATCTTTATCATGTCCATTCCATTTCGTTGTATGAACATGATAAAAAGGGGCATCTATAGACACTCGAAATTTTCTTTTCCTGTTACTAACTATGCAAGAGGACAAAAGAGTCTTTTTCACTCCAAAGGTAACTCTAGAGGACCACAACATCAATTCAAACCTCAGAGATAACCATGAGGATATTCAGAGTCAACAGCATGACAACCTCAGAGATAACCCTGAGAAAAGACTACTACAACTGCGCGAACACCGGAGATAACCCCGTGAGGGGCAAAATGGTCATTTTTCTAACTCAACTTCAATTCAAATCAAATACACTCATTTCAACTCAAATTGCTTCAAAAGAAGTCCCACAAGAACCATATCTTAACTTTGGAGCGCAAACTACGCAAAATAGCTCACCGAATTACTTGACAGAAACCCGAAATTGCTATTTCGGTCATGGACCCATCTTCCCGAAATCAAAAAAGGGCAAATATGTCATTGTGTAGCTCTCGGAAAGAGATTTCTGGAATGGTATGGCACGCTTCCATCGGACTCCCGGATTGAAAGTTATGAAGGTCCGAGCGAACAGCGCATTGTCCGAGTGTACGTACTTTGACACGGTGGGACCCACAGTGCCCTTGGCATCCCAGGAAGTTGTAGGTAGACCTGTGGCACCCCTACCCCCTCTATATATAGAGGGATTGGGGTGACCTTATTTGCAAGAGAAATAACGATGAAACCTTGTCCAATTTGCTTTGTGCACACTATAAACTAAGTGCTTTCTTATTTTAAACACTTTTGGGCTTATATTCTGTCGTATTTTTACCGGCGGGAGCCGAGTGTTCATCCATTTAAAGTCATTGAAGTCTTCTTTGGCGGTCTACTGTAAGCCTTCTTACACACTTTAAAGCCTTTCTTTTCATCTTTGCATACACTATTCTTCACGTTGAGAGTCGTGTTGCGTGTGTATGCCCGGACTTCGGTCCGTGGTTTCATTTCAGTTTGTATATATATATATATATATATATATATATATAATTATATATATTTTTATATATGGACTAACATTATCGAGTTATGCCACGATTGAGCCTAGACTTACGTCTGGAGCGTTTATTTGCTTTTGTATATATATATATATATATGAACAATGTGTCGAACTCTGTTCGATGAGCCTGTTTTTTATATCACGTGTGTTTACTGCTTTAATATATGTATATATACTTATATATATCAACTGTTGTCAGACTTTGTTCGATGAGCCTAGATTTTACATCCGGTGCATTTACCGCTTATATATATATATATATATACTTTTCGTCCCGCCTAGAGTTTACTTCGTGGCGGTTGATTGCTTTTACAGTTTTATTTACATTTCTGATCCCCCATGGAGGTGCTTCGTGGTGGCTGATCATGTTTGTATATATATATTTACAACTTTTATATATATAACTGCTTATTGCTTTCACATAAATTGCAGCATCATGTGAGCCTAAGAATCATGTGATCACAGATTCAGTCTACTGGATCTAGATTCAGTTCTCGTGATAGACATTTTCAGCTGTAAACAACTTGTAAATTTATTCACGGTGTTTGGATTTCCTCAGAAGGTTTTCATGCCCATGAGGAGTTCGGCACTGCTTTGTACATTATTTTCTCGAAGATGCTTCGTATCTCAAAAATTAAAAGCAATTAAGCCGAACACTTAATAAAAATGGAAGTGTAAAAGGTCTCAATTACTATTGAGCACAAGGGTTTGAAAAAACCTTTTTCTTACAAAACATCACTGCCATATTTTGTTTAAAACTGAATTTTTTACATAAATTCAAACCCTGTGTATATAGGTCCAAACGAGGCCTTACACTACTTCCATATAAATAACACATTGACTCATACACACACATATTCATAGAACAGTTTCTTGAAAAGTGGTGGACACCGTGGTAACACGGATGTCGGGGGGTGCCTAACACCTTCCCTCCGCATAATCAAATCCTCGGACTCTAATGAATCTCGGTTTCACAAACCCGTTTAGCAGTGTCACATCACTGGGTCAATATGCAAACCTTTTCTCGATTGTGTTGGTACAACCATATAAAAAACCAACGGGTGACTCTTACAGTCCAATCGTCAGCATATAAATGTCGGACCTTTTCACAACTTGTTTTTTTCAAACAAATCTCACCTAACATGAGAACACCAAAGAACAAGAAACGAAAAGGGACAAATAAAAATCCCGACGTCGATAATTATTATACTATTGACATGTTCTTTAAATAATTAAAAATAAACGCTTTTACGCTTACGGACGGATAGTGATTTTCTGGCTTTTTCCTCAAAAAATATTATTTTCCAATACGATCATAAAACTGGTAAGTTATATCACAAATCTCCATTCTACCTCAAAAATTCTCATTTTAACACATCTTAACAGGGAAAAATCTAAAATTTTATTTTATTCATAAATACTTATTTTTTTAACTAAGTAAATTTTTTCGGGTCGTCACACATTATTTGCTTGAAGATTAATAATCATCCCCTATAACTATTTGAGAGTAGAAACCTTATGATGATCATTAATCTTATCAAAGATCTTCTGTAGCGAATATTGGCTTGGGTCAAACCTTTTTTCATCATCATCAGAAGATTTTTTCTTACTTTTAGTAAGCTTGATATACTTCTCGATCATTTATGTCTTTTTTGTAGAGTCTTCTAATTGATCGATGATATCCAAGATGAGACTATCTTCTTTAGATAGCACGTTTATAGAAAGTCCATTTAAGGCACATAAACAGGTTTCTCCCTCTGTACATTGACAATCTTATAACTCGCCACACGATACTTCTTCCTCGTTTGTATAGGAATCGTCAAAGTTAGAGCATATACGTCTAGGACTCGAACAGGAAGAAGAATATTCTTCATCATCTGAGTTTATAAAAACTACTAGAAGTTGCTTCTTAAGACCTTTGTCTTTGACCAATTGGTTAATTTTCTTTTTTGTAGTGCAATCAGGACTCTTATGTCCTATCTTGCCACACTTATAGCAACTTTGAGGTTTTGAATTAGCCATCTTTCATTTAGATGTCTTATGCTTTTTAGGTTGGTCTTCCTTGGTCTGGTGTTTAGACCTTTTTCGATCTCTCCTTTTAGATCGCTTACCTTCTTTATAGCTAGTAGATTCTTTTGAAATCTTTCTTTTACGCTTATCCTTCGAAATTTTAGCAAGCCCATACTGCTCACAAAAATCTCCTAGAGCATGCTTTCCTCTAGCTCTTTCTTCAAAAAGTTGCTTCTGTATCTTCAGAATGTTACACAGATCTGCACCTTCCGTAATAACTTATGAAGCTAATTCTCCATAGGTGTATTCATCCAATGGAATTACTCAATCAATTTTATTTTTCAACCTCGTTTTAACTCTTTGAGAGAACATAACAGGTAAACCTACAATGAACTTCTCTTTATAGTAATCGATGTTACAATCACTTCTGTTAAAATTTTTAGAGAAGAACATATAATGATAAAATTTAAATTCAGAGAGCGACTTGCACTTTAATTCGCTTAGTTACTCATAAGTTCTTGATACTATCAATTGGTTATTGCCCACAAAATAATGCATGATAGTATACAACAAAGTGTTTACTGCATCTTCCACAAAAATGGGTTCGTTCTTCTCACTAGTGTCGTTTTGAACCTAGAAATTAAATATGCTTTCCTTCATTTCGCTTATCAGGAGATTATCCCACCAAAGACCAAGTTGGCCTACAAAATTAGATGTTAATGCTTGAGCAATCCTTTTTTCAAAGTTGGTTTTAACCTTTGTGGCTTGAGTAAACATTGTCATTTATTTGAGGAGAACAATGATTTGATAGTCAGTAAGACCATCAAGATTCCAGTCACAAATGTATTCACCATTAAAATGAATTCCATCATTAAACGCTCTATTCTCAAATTTAGTATCGATTAGAGATGGTCTATGATAATAAGGTTGGCCTTTAACCTTTCCCCATTTTGTCCTATTTATTTGTGGATCTTTCTGAATTTTGCTTAAGATTTAATCCGTCATTTTTAAGGACCGAAATTGAAGGACCCTGAGAAGTTGTTTCTGTAGGCTTTCGTCTAATAGGCAACTTTTTCTAATCGACTTTTCAGTTCCTCGAACAGTTCTGTAGAGACTGGTCCAAGTTTAAACTCGTTAGATAACTCATGTGGAGGTTTAAACATGACCGATCCAGGCTTCTCCTTTGTTTGAAACTTTCCTTCCTTTGAGGAAGTAGCTAGGATTTCTGCCGGAGATGCACTAATAGACGAAGGTTTCACTTTTGAAGTAACAACCTTTTCTATTCTAGTGAGTTGTGTTCCAAGGGATTGCAAGAAAATATTAGTGTAATTATTATGCTCTATGACTTGGTTAATCCCCTGAACTTCTTCAGACTTTCTTTCAACCTCCTTGTCTAAAACTTTCTTGTATGGAACGACTCTGGTTTTTCCCGATCCTACAAAGACTGAACCTTAGGTGGGTGAATAGATGACACAACATTGTTGTCATTTTTATCATCAGTCAATCTATAAGGTCTATAAGAATTTTCTACCCTATTTAAGGTAGTATTTTCCTCAACAACCTTTTTACCTCC
Source organism: Panax japonicus (assembly GCA_020205505.1). Taxonomy (NCBI): domain Eukaryota; kingdom Viridiplantae; phylum Streptophyta; class Magnoliopsida; order Apiales; family Araliaceae; genus Panax; species Panax japonicus. Next base: position 70,802,048 of record CM035107.1, on the reverse strand, counting down.
CCCCAAAAGGGGAGTTATACCCTTTTTCACGACTCCAATGTTTAAGAAAAACAAAGAAATCAATATTTTTCCCAGATTCCTTTAAGAAATCGTAGTAAATGTTACGAATTAAATCCTGAATCTCCAGAGTATAAGTAGCAAAGAACCATTCTCTTTTGTCTTTGTTCTTTTCAAAATTAAACATAGCTTTTAGCAAGTATTGATTTGGGCCAACACTCTAGTTGTTAAGAGTATAAATACTCTCAAAGTAATCAAAATCAGACGCCGTTAGACTTTGAGTCCTTAGTACTTCAGAAGGAGTTTCAACCATATATGTTGGTCGGCTGATTTTATCATCTGACCGATTAATTATTCCTTGAATGAAAGAAGTAGATCGTCTTGTTTTTTCGCTCGTATTCCTTTGAGGAATAGTAGACGTGCTATTTCGTCTAGGTTCGTCTAAATTAAGACAAATATAATTAATGTTGCCAAATCTAATGCTTACATATCCATTTGGATTTTCTATAACATTTTCCAATTGTTGGTAGATCCTTGTACTCTTTTAGGTACCGCATCTAAAAGTGTCCAATTTTTCGGTATTGCTATTTCATCCCACTTTAAATTTTAAGGAATTGAAATATTAGCTTTTAAAGGATTGATTTGGAACACTGTGGTCTCTCCTCTACAAATTTTAATAAAATTACTCTTTAAATTAAAATTTAATATAGATCCGATATAATAATGTCATGTTAGATGATAAAGGATCCATTTCAAAACTTGACATTTGTAAAGTCAATGTTAAGGTTTTGAGAATTGTTAAATCTAATAAAGAGACAGAAAAATTTGGAAAACTATTAAAGTATACTGGTCCTTCTGATAGAGATGAAGTTATGCATCATAACAAAGAATTGTTAAACTTTAAGTGTCTCTTATCCTTTATTATACACTTGAGATATAGGAGTTTTTGGAATAGACCAATTTTGTAAATGGGTCTCGATATTTCTGATGGAAACTACATGTTTAGTAGTTGAATCCAAATAAAGAGATGAAGATGAAGAAGATGAAGATGAAGAACTCATAGATCTGGTTAGATCTCTTAATAGATTTGCCATTAAACATATAAACGGTATTTAAAACTTAACAAGATAAGCAAGCAAGGTTTGAAAAGATGGGAAGTCTACTATTGGATTTACGTCGACATAGCTTAACTCACTATATAGCCTTAAACGACAACCAACTTACCCAAAACAAAACCTTAAGCGTAATCTATAATAGTATTTAAATGGTGTTTATAACAAAATGAGAAACTTCATAAGACTAAACCGGATATAAGCCTTTATAACTTCAACACAAGATCTATATTATATCTTGGCTTTAATACCAAATAGACTAGGAAAATAAAGAGATTTTATAACAAAAAATTATACAGAGAATAGCAGAATATTATTTAAAACTTGAAACAAACTTACATAGAGTTCTGAAGCTTGAAAACGTAGAACTTGAATACTCAGAAGAAACACTCTTTAGAAATAAAAAACTAAAAGATAATTTTCGGATGCTCTAACAGATGAGCAAAGAAGCCTTCTTATAGAAAAGAGGCCAAAGCAACATGATAGCAAGACAACACACGACTTTTAAAAGTAGGGGTGAGCATGGTGCGGTTTGGTGCAGTTTGAAGTCCAAACCGCACCCGAAACCGCTTAGGTACGGTTTGAAAAATTCAAAACCGCACCAGAAACCGCTTGTGATTGGTGCGATGGGGTTTTAAAGTGTGCGTTGCGGTTTTAATTTGTGCGGTTTTTATTCCAAAACCAATTGAAACAACAAAAAAATTTAAGCCTTCAATAAAATTTAACATAAAACTTACATCGAGCAATTAACTTAGTGACAAAGTCGACAATGAGAATTATATCAAGTATGCTTTAAAACTAAAATATGCGCTATATAAAACAACGGAGACCATAAATTCGATAACAAGCAAGAATGTTTATCAGTTTTCCAAAAATTAAAAGTATATAATGAAGATAGAATAAAATATATTGCAGGGAGGACTAAAAATAATCTATTAGACTATTACAATTATAGCATTGACATTAACCAATGCATCAAGTGCTCGAGCCCCCTCAACTATAAGCCCCTCCAATAACGCATCAAATAAATTCAAAATTCCAAAACCCAATTGCTTAATTTTTGACTCTATAACCTCTAACATCTTCTTTCAATTGGTGAAAAAATAACAATACAAGACTGGGATTTTCTCTGAGCGTGTTCAAGTGAAAAGTAACTTTGGAATTTACTAGAGATACTACGTACATACACACACATGGTGCGGTTTCGGTTTTATGCGGTTTGGTTTTGGCTAGTAACCAAACCGGAACTGTAAATTTGGTTATTCAACCCACCTAAAACCGCCACATACGCCGGAACCGTTGGTGCGGTTCGTGCGGTTTTTGGTGCGGTTCGTGCGGTTTTTGGTGCGGTTTCGGTTCCAATTTGGTTACTTGCTCAGTCCTATTTAAAAGTAATCTACTTTAAAAAAGTAAAATAAAACTTTAAACAAAGTTGTTGCCGCGTGTGTATGTGTGTTTGTGTTTGTGTGTGTGTGTGTGTACACTTATATTTTAATAATAGTAGCAGCCAATAGGAAAAGTAATAATGTAACAATCTAGTATAATAAATACTAATTATGTGATTATTAAATAGTTAAATATTTACTTTGTAGTTAAGTAATTTGTAAAGGTATTGTAAAACTTTAACTAATTATTTGTAACATCCCAGTCTCACATTGAAAGATATGAGAAAAATTTGTCTATATATAAAGAATTAAGTAACTACTAATAGTACCTTCAAGTCATGATATTTTGGGTGAATCTGATATTATTGGGCTGAAGGCCTTATTTGGATGGATTTGATTCGATTTGAACTTGAGATTTGACCCAAGATATATTTTGGGCTTGGGATTTGACCCGAATTGTTTTATATTAGTAAAGGCTTTCCAATATCAATAGGGTTTGTAAAGTTGAGAATTATTACTTTGTAATTAATTATTAGTAAGCACGAGGTTAGGTTTTGAATTAGTGTATGTGTTAACGCCAAGATTCGTCAACGCTCCTCAATCATCAAAAGCGCGTTCAATCCTTATATTAATATTGATCACACCTTCTTCCCCCCTATAGAGATAGGACTCCTAATTAGAGTATAACCTTGTATTTTTACCCCTATAGAGATAGGACTCCTAATTAGGGTATAATTTTATATTTATAGTGATCACACCTTCTCCCCCCTATAGAAATATGATTCCTCATTAGGTATGATTTCTTATAGAGATTGAACTGAATCTCCTCAAGGAAAGGAAGTCAGATTATATCATGACACTTTCATAGATACTCCCTCCGTCCCAGGATAAAAGTCCTGGTGGACTTTTCACGCATATTAAGAAGATGAATAAAATGAAAAAATTATCCATAATAATGTTATTAAATATGAAGAGAGAATTAGAATAAGAAAAGTATGATATATTTAATGTTACGTGTATAATAGGAAAATATGTCAAAAAATTTAATTATTAAAGGAAAATGGACATTTAACATGGCATTAACCAAAATAATAATAAAGACTTTTATCATGGAACAGAGGGAGTATATGGGATTGAACTGAATCTCCCTAAGGAAAGGAAGTCGGATTATATCCCGACACTTTCCTTAAAAGTTGGAAATTAAATACAATTAAAAATCTTTAATTCTTTAAAATTCTTCAATTGCCCAAAACAGACTCCTATGTGGGAAGATTAATATTTTGTGAATTTTTTAAATAAATAAAAATCAATTTTAGTTATATTTATAATAGTACATATATGAAAATTAATCATATTTTAGTGTATACATGATAAAATTAAAAAATAATAATAATATTATATATACACACACAAGGACATATTTTAATTATATAATATATAATAGTAGAAATATTAATTTAATTAGTATATAACTATTCGGGGGGCAGGTCCCATTAGAGCGTAGAAAGTAAATACCCTCTCTTTCTAATCCCCGTAAATAACATCTGGTGATTCCCCATATCCGACCTTATTCATGATCAGCGTCAAAATTACCATCTCCATTCGGAATGAACCATGAAAAAGGGACAAAATGTCATCCATATCCACGACTCCAAAATCTATGTAATTTTTTAAACAATTGGTACCTAGAACTATTACAGTTCATAGTTGCCTCACATGGGCTCTCACATTCTCAAAGGCATACATACACCCTTCCTTTACTTGTTCAGCAACCTCCCTCCCTCCCTCCCTCCCTCACTCCCTCCCTCCCTCCCCAAGTGGGTCCCAACCAGTAGTCCACTCGAGACCCAAATAAAAATTTCTTCGAAGGCAACTTGTCATACTTCATAACCTTCTGAATCTGGTGGTTTGTTTGGTTAGGCCAAGAGAAGTTTTAGAGGTGCATCTTTATATGCAGAATTTATAGGCGCTTTAGTGTAGATTACTATTAACGTAAAATTGTAAATGATAGAATAAAACACTAATATGTAGATCTTTTCTATGTCATTTTATCTCATAAGCAACACTCGGGACTAAGGGTGTAAACAAATCGAGTCGATCCGAGTATTAAGTTGCTCAGATTTGATTCACAATTTATCGAGTATAAAATAAAATTTAATTGAAGCTCATTTAACTACCGAGTCGAGCACAATTTCGAATCGAGTCCGAACAGTTTAGACTTTTCAAACAAATATGATCCGAGTATCAATAAAAAATTATTATTTGAATAGGTTCGAGTAATTTATCGAACTTTAAAATGTGCTCACATTTGACTCATTTATATTTCGAGTCAAGCTCGAATCGAACTTTTAGTCGAGCGAATACGAATCGAGCCCGAATTGTTTGCTCATTTTACAGTCTTACTCCGGACAAAAATACACAATGCAAGGAGGCATACAAGTCTCTTTGCACACAAGTACAATTGCTGCAGATTGCAGAACTTCAGGCGAGTGTGTGATATATAGTCACAGAGACATTAATTGAAAGTGTTGTTTTGTCCCGGGAAATATTGCCAACCATCAAATCTTTCCAAGTGTTTTGTCTCAAATTTTTTTAAGAACAAGAATAATTCTGATTTTTAACACTGGAAATGTTTTTACAAATAAACAACTAGAAGAAATATATAAAGGCACTTGTAATTTTTCCTAAACAACACTGAAAATGCCCTCACAGATTCCATACAGAACAAAATAACATCAAACTGATAACACTATAAATGAATTATATAGAATTAACAGGCTCAAGACAAATAAAATGTAACTAAACTTAGGTGACAAGGGTAGAGTAGCAACTCCAATTGTAATGGGATTCAACACCCATTGCTAGAGTCCACCGTGTTTGAGTAGTATATATACTTCATGACCATTCTACCATCCTGAACTTAAAAAACCTTCAGAATTAAGCTGAAATGTCCTTCAGAATTGGCATTTTCGTTCTCTATAACTCCAATGGAAGAGAGGGAGAGGGGAGAGGGGAGAGGGGAGGGGAGGGGAGGGGAGGGGAGGTAATGGAAGCCAAAAAGTCAACTGGCACCCCATTAAGAAGCTAACGAGATAAAATCTCATTAACCCGGTCCTGTGCATCGGCAGGGATCTCCCTACCAGGGACCACAACCTTTAGAAGATTCAAGTACTCTGTTGCTGTGAACAACTGCTCGTGCTCCATAATAAAGGCAAACAAGGCCTGCAAGTAGAAAAAAATATATAGTAATATTCGATGATATAAAGTCAAAAATGTTTAAATAAGAGTGAAATTCTGACAGCTAACCTCAAATGGCATGTTTAACAGCTCATAGTAAGTCCGAACACGGTCTAATTGCAACTGTACAGCTTCACTATCAATCGACGGGATAGCAGCCAGAGCCTATTGCAGTGATAATAAAAGGGAAAAAATCAAGAAAACAACATAATTACGTAGTTCAAGGGAAATATTTATAATATAATGTCTTTGAAAATAATAGTTGTAGTTGACTAAATAAAGTTATGCACACAACTTTTCTTTCGAAAAAATTTATGTGCATATAATTTATAAAGTTATTACTAAACACAAGTCACAACCTAGAAGAAGTTCATCACACCAGTACGATTTTTTTTTGGCAAAGTTAGAACTTGTAGGCTTAATATACAAAGTTAGACCTTAAACTTAATAGCTTAAGTTTTTGGATCAAGTTGAGCCTGATGTGTTATTAAGGACTTTCATTTGTGGGTATTGCGACACAATCCCAAGATTGTGTATGGTAAAATTAATATGTTAATACTTTTAAATTAAAAACATAGTTATCACTTTTCTCACCATGTTTCAACAGCAATGACAATTTTAATTTTCTTCTTTTTGGACCCGGGTACTATAAACACACAGCCAGACTGGACTAATGTTGCAGTCTTTTGTGTGTGTTTGATAATTCTATTCTAATCTTTAGGGCATGATCTGGCACGGGAATAGCAGATTTGATTAAATGAGACTTGAGTACAATAATTTCTCTTCCAATACCCGTCAATATTCAGGGACGGATCCAGAAACAGAGGTAGATTTTAACTAATTTATTTGTTGAAGTTAAATAAAGAAAATTTGAGCTAATCATAATATTTTTGTAAAATACAGTGTATACTTTAAACTAAGAAGAGTTGTGTACTTGTATTTAGAATTGGTTTATAAATTTTTCCCCCTTCAAGTTTAACTTTTCTATTAATCTACCCCCTTGAGTTTATTAATTTACATATTTGTCATGTCCTTGTACCTATAAAAAAAATCCAATCCAGTAGGGGCAGCTGCCTATGCTGCCCCTCATGTAGGTCCGCCCCTGTCAACATTTCATCGTAAAAAGATGATATATATAGTATATATATGTGGGAATGATCTATAGCAAGTATTTGCTATTAATCGAAATAGGGCAAATAACATCTCTAGCGTCCATTGTAGCTATCAACGGATGGAGATTGAAAAGGAAAAATTGTCATCCGCTACTATTAGTAGCGGATGGAGAGCATACCCTTTTACATATCTGATATACCAATTCTTAGAGCTAGAGTTTTCAAAGTCTGAAACAGGAAAAGAGAAAAGAAAAAAGAAAAAAATGGAGAAGTCAAGAATTAGCCTCTTGTGGGAATAAAAGCAAACAGTTGGTAGACATGGAAAACATTACAACAAATGCTCTTTAGCTTATCCATTGAAGTTTTCATCCACTGAATACTGCAAGCACAACATACCCACATAAATGGCAAATTAAGCTAAATACATAACTAAATATATAAAAATGGAGAGAGAGAATAAAAAGAAGACCTTGTTGAGGACCCATAGAGAAGCTTATGATTGCGATTGAAGAGCTCTTAAAGGGCATTTGGGTCGTTGGAATCAACCTCTCTATAATAGTAGCGGATGGTGTTCTATTTTCGCCTAAAACCAATAAAACCATAGGCATTTCACTCATTGTGTCATCCACTACTATTACTAACATCATCCGCTAGTAATAGTGGCAGATGACGGGGATCTATTTTTAATCTTGGCCGTTGGAAATTGTAATGGATGTCCATAGATCTATTTCCCAAAAATAAGTCATAGCAAGTAATTGCAATGGATCATTTCCCATGTGTGTGTGTGTGTGTGTGTGTGTTTGTGTGTGTATATATATATATATATATATATATATATATATATATATATATATATATTAAGCTTATGCAAGTATATGAAAATAATAAAATATAATACAACAACATCACTAAAATAGGAATTTCTAGAGAATAAGAAAATGGAATAAATAACCTGTTCCAGGGCAATTGAATTTCTACATATTTGTTGAACCCCAAATAGGTTGATGCTTTTCATCTCAGCCAAAGCCTGGTAAGACATTTGCAATCTCACATTAGTCATGCGAGAAAGAAATATACAATTTCCTCCCGAACTTTTGTTGAAATTAGATTCTTAGAATCTGAAATACAACTGCTGTGTGAAAAATAACTCCTAACCCAAAATTCCAAAAAAAAACTGAAGGGATGCAAACCTTGATTGATGCATTTGCTGCAACATTGTATACCCCACCAAATATATAATTCCGCTTTTCTCCCGCAAGAAAAGGGGCCATTTCTTCATCTCGACGAGTGATCTGTGGGTGCAGAAGTATAGAAGATATGAAAGACGTCCTTCGTATTCTCAAAAAACATTGGAATGTGAAAAATCACCGGAATTAGGTGACTCAGAAAATTCAAGACCAGAGGATCTCTAATCCTACAGACAGACATAAAAGCAGGAAACACAAGTAAGGTATGTCCTTCACAACCCACCCGAAAAAGAGAAAAAACAATAAAAGAAGACAGATCCGGTGGATATGAGGGGCCTCTTGCTCAGAGGATTAGAGCACGTGGCTACAAACCACTTAAAGTTACCAAGGAACAGAGAATTAGAGGATTTGATAAATATGGCGTTACAATTGGATATATAAGTTTAAAACTCAACAGTCTGTAGGACTACAATTAACAGTCCTTGCCAGAAAAACTATAATCCCTTCCATTGTTTTGGTTGCTAAAAGTATGCAATAAATAGAATTTGAGACTGCACTCTGCACACATTAGATGAATCAAAGCTAGAAGGTGTTTGTTAGGGTTCCGATCCCTTTAAACGCAAAATGTTATGTATGTCTCAAATTCTTAACCCGATCTTTGACCACCGATCTGTTTAGTTATTAGGCCTTTTACATAGAGCCTGTTCAGTTATTAGCCCGCTATATATATGTACTTATAGCTAGGGCTTTGGTAGAGCCTTGAGAGAGAGAAAGAGTTGGGTGTATTGAGACCTTGGGTTCTGATATATCTCTACACAATTTGTTATATTCTGATATAATCATGTGTTCTTGCCATTTAATTTTCTTCGTTGATTTTTTATTTTGCCATAATTGGTCATAACACATACTTTCTTCTTTTCTTTTTATTTTATTTTTCTCTTCAATTTTAGTTGGAAGACAAGATAACTGCAAAGAAACTAAACTACTAAAGGAACTACCATATGCATCTCTATTTCCTTCAATGCACTATCTGAGATGCAACAAATAAATTATGATTAAATTAATGTGAATACATTAATATTCTGAAAGCGACACAAGTATTTCTATTACTTCAGCCACTTGGGATATTATTGCTAAGAGAGATGGTTTGCCTGATGGAATGATATTGAATTCCTTAGCTAAACCCATCTTTTACAAGGCATGGATACCCAACAATCTGCAATCTGTTTAACATAGTGTAGATGCTTCTAAGGGTAAGTCCATTTGGATATATCCTGATACAGAAATGCCATCAAGGTCTCCACCATGATTACGAATCCAACCCGAGAAACAAACAATAATGAATAAGATATGGTGTAAAGATCCCTATCTACAATAGAGCAGCAGGAAAATTTGTATGAAGGTTGACTTTCACATAAATATATTTCTGCAGTAGTAATAATTTTATGCCTATTGTACTTATCCACAATTTAGAGATAATAATACCTACCTGTGCAGTCAAAGATATGATAAAATCATCAGGCTCTTCTGCATCTTGGTCCTCCAAGTACTCCCTACTCATCATTTCCTGCAAGTGTAGAAACAGATGGCAGATATTATTAGTTTTCTGAACTCCACTTGCAGTTGAGGAAAAATGACAATGACTGAAGTGTAGTTTACAAACCTGCATATGGAAAATTGTCTCCAGTTGCATCTCTACACGTAAAACCTTAAGGCAATCAATTGCCAGTTTTCTGTACTCATCAGCAAATGAAACCAGATCCTTAGGAGGTGTGCTTCTTGTTCGAGTATGACGATGAGGTTTTAGCATGCCGCTGTCTTCTATTTGATTAGATGTTCTTGTGGATGCCTTCCCAAGCCTGTTTTGTTTTGTGTGAGAAATGTCTCCCCATATAAGCCCCAAATTTAAACTCCTCAATTTGAAAGTCGCAAGTATATAGCATTTTGTGACATAACTGTCAATTCTATTAAAGGGAATACCGAAAATTACCCAACACGGGTAAATTGTAGATATTACGGATTGCATTTCTAGATATCAATGGAAATCATCTAAGGATATTTTTCAAGACCAAAAAATAAGTAATGTAAAACTAGGAGTCACCCATCACCTAAAATATATTTTATTGTGCATAAAAGATCATACAAACAGTGACAGTTCTAGGATTTACATCTAAAGTTAAGTATATTAATATTCTTCCAGACATAAAGAATTCCACTTCAATATTGTAAGTTGATCTACAGTTTCAAATTAAGTTACTAATTTCTCTAATAATTAAAGCCACTCTATACTATTACAAATTGTAAACAGTTTATATCATGATCTAAGATCAACCTCTTCCTTTCTTCTTCTTCTTCTTCTTTTTAATAGGTAACATCCACCTCATTTGTGACCCATGTCCTCATTTGCAGGGAATTCAGGTGCATTATGCACAACAAGAACAAAATCCAGATACATTAAAGTAATAAGGGAATCATATGCAAGCATAAACATCTCAACCAAAACCTTACCGAGGCATAACTCTGTAACCACGTCAAGTCACAAATTCTTCCAAATTTTAAGGTATTAGGAAATGATGTGAATCCCAATTATCATAAGATCAATTATGACTATTGTGCATATATCATATAACATGCACAAATAGACACTAGACAAAAAGTGTTTAAGACGACGACGTTGATTAACACTGTTAACATGCAACAAATAGGAGTGCTTACTTTCGTGATAAAGTCAAAAATGTGGACATGCAAAATCCTGAGGTTAAGTTGTCAACGTATGCCACGATAAAATTTGTGCAGTACAGAATGCAAACAAAAGAATGGATAGTATGTTTTTGTAATCTAGCAGCTTCATAGAATGAATTCTGTGGCTGGCAATGATAATATTTCTCTCGACAATAAATCCAGGATATATGAAGAAAGAATGCATCTTCAGTCATGAGAAGGCATAAAATAAGAAGTGGACATTTATTTTTCCAGGAATCAAATATCACAAATCAATGAAAAGAATACCCAAAAAGCTCAATTTGCATAGTTTGTTTTCTGATCTTAATAACCAGCACTTACAGCTCATAATTATGAGAACTTTATCGAGCCAAAAGCTTCAGAATTGAGTGAACCAAGGCAAAACCCACTTGAAATAATTTTTTATGTAGTCACATACACTAATCTTAAAATTTTCATATGCAACAAAGTCCAATGTCCAACATTTTTCTAGTTTAGTCTGACTATATGGCACACAAACTGATAGTGGCACTCCCTTCATATCATTTACAAGGTCCCAAGACCCCCAAAGTTATAGGGATTCAGGTCTTGCAAATAAAAACACAACATATTAACATGTAATAAGCAGGATATATGTAAATTGTTTTAACATTAATCTACAAAGACAAAAAGAAGGTTGTCAAGGGAACACACAAAGTCACAAAATAATGCATACATCTCTGTACATAAACTAGAAGTTTTGTAATTTCAACTGAGTATTAAAAGTATTGTGATCTAATAATTTTCAAATATGTCAATTTCTATTAAGTGAACCTTCAAAATGAGAGAACTTGCCTTTCTATAGAGTCTGCAACATATTCTAATGAATCACTTAGAGAAGCCAATAAAATAAGCTTGTTATCATCACGAATTAAATATTCCTGCAGAAGAAAGACATCGTTATGATAATGTGCGATCTTGAAACCTTTAATAGGACCTCAGAGAACCAAACATAACTAATACTGCAGGCTGTAACGGTGGAGAAATCAATTTATTGCCTCCTCATATAATGGAAAATCTATAGTGATCACAATGAATAACCTAATGAGCTAGCTACATTTTATTATCACTAATTTTTTCGTTTAACTTATATTAGTTTATTTAATTAATATATTTTATTTTATTTTGTAGGATTTAATATTTTGTTGCAACAAACTCAAATCTTGGTGATCAAGCAATATTTAATTCTCCAATTTATGGAAGGAAATATCCAAGAAGAATCCTACAAGTAGAAGGAGGAAGATGAAACAATCTTGGTGTGCAACTCAAATCCAATAAATAAAAGGAAAGTTCATCTAGAAAATCTCTTTGAGAAGTTGATTGTCACTAGAAAGTTGAAATCTACATAAAAAAGAATTATAGCCTTATTCCTATAAATAGAGGAGTATCAAGAGAGATTTGTGGTAGAGGAGATTATTAGGTACTTTTTACGTATTAGTTTAGGTTAGGAGTAAGAGTAGGAGTAGGAGTAGGAGTAGATTAAATTACTTCTTCATTGTACGCTTGTTGGAGGATCGTTAATAAAAAGAATTTTCTTATTTTATTTTTAATCTTCTTCATTATCTTAGTTGTTTTATTTATTTTAATGTATAGCTAATTTCTTTAATCTAAGATGAAGATGAAATTATATAATTATTCATGATAATATTCTCCATCTCTTCTATTATTTATGTTTTAATGTTTAATTGATTTCGTCTTCATGTTTCGTTATTGAAATACCTTCCTTTTATAGTTCTTATGTGATTTTAAACTAATTAAGAGGTTTTGATAGATTATTGTTAAGATATAAGTTTTTCATAATTCATGTTTGCTCGAAGAAGTTTTGATGGGTTATAGTTAATCTTTAAATTTTCATACTCTATGCTTGCCCACGTTAATTGTAAAATTACTAAATTAAAGGGAAGGAAGATCAAAACCATAATTAAGTTAACTTGTTATGCTTATTGTTTAAAGCATTCAGATTCCTAGATTGCTTCCTCATTATTAGTTTTCATATTCTACTTAGTTTAATTGTAGTTAATATATTTTTCATCTTTATTTCTAATTCGCCCGAAATAAATATTAAGGATGTTTTAAAATTAATCTAGTCTCTGTGGGTTCGACTTGTATTTGTCAATTATTCAATTTGACATTGTGCACTTACAATAACATATTTTTATCACATCACTAGCCCTGACAATAATGTACCTGCTTGATTGGTCTCAGACTCAGTAATAAGTCACTTATTTCCATCTCAACCTCAGCAGCTTTGGCATCAGAACCATTTGTATCCATCCATGGCTGACCAAAAGAATTAGGTAAACATGCACTAGCTGGATCACGTCGCATTAGATTCTCAATATCATACCTCCCAATGAGCATATAACTTTGCTTCTCAAGAACTGCCTGATACATCATCCCAAAAAGAAATTAAGACAAAGAAAAGGTGGCATATTTAATGGTAAAAGATTTATGCAACATATGCTGCCATTTGCCAGTCCAGAAATAAAAAGAGACAGAAAGAAATAAAATAAGATTAAAACTGACTAATAGACAATAACTGTACAAAGCAAAACAAGTATATGTTGAATATATGGGCCAATCAAACACTAGTGTCAAAGGTTGTTGATCCCTTTTTCCTTTTTGGGGCCAGAACTTACTAAAATACCCTATTTATATGTATATTTTCTCCTATCAACCATGAATACTGAAGACAGAATATTCATAATACCATTTTTTTATAAGCAAAATATTCATGATATCAAAGATAAATTGGGATGTTCGTTAATTTATATGTATTATTAAGAAACATACTTATTCCTCGGTCCCATAAAGATAGTACATCTTTCATACAACTTAAGAAAAATTAAAGTAGAGGAGAGAGTACTAATATAACTTCCAATTTTAGCCACAATGGACCCACCATGTGAGTACAAAATGATTCTTTCTTTTCATAAAAGGACTGGACCGTACTCAAGTACTTAGAGGGTAAAATGGTCTTTATATAACATTTTAAATTTTAATTGTATACTTTAGATATCTTTTGGGGGACTTTTTTTTTTTTTACTTTAACCATATTTTGGGGGAAGGAGGGAATATATCTGATGAAATGAGATAATACACAATGAAACCCCAGGAGCAGTATTGCCTGCATAGAATGAGGAGTAAATTATTATTAGTTCATTAGTCAATAAATAGAATGAAGAAGGAAAGTGGTATATGAAAATTCTAAAATTCAAGTTAATTATAACCAAGTAATATTGAACTTTCTGAATATTTAATACTCAACATCACTCATGTAATGTTTCTGGATTTTTTTTTTCATATATGAGAGTTCAACCGGAGGGCTACAAACCTATATAGCCATGTATTTTCGCTGGTGAATCTCTTTTTTATTTTTTTGCCAAACCCTACAAATATCAGACGCAAAAGTGAAGACCATAATGAAGCAAGAAAAATTATCCTATCCCACAAACAAAGCAAAAGATAAACATTTATCCCTAAAGAACCCAGTATTACACTAGTTTGAAATACTAAAGAATAGAAAATCGCAGAGCAGCTTTGATTTCTTGCTCTTGCAAAAACCTTGAAACCATCTAACCAAAATATCCTCTACCGAAGCAAGACACACCCACTCCTACATCACACAAAACAGTATCCACGTGCCCCATGAAGTTACTGTTATTTACTTTAATTTAATCAAAATAAATAAATAAATAAAATAGCTGCTGTTATTCAGTTTAGGTCTTGTTTTTTTTGTACGCAAAATAGGTCGGGGCTTGGGGGAGGGGGAGAGGGGGTCAATACCGAATATTGAAACATCTGTGGCAAAATTTTTCGAAATCTAGGACCTCAACAATTATGTGCTGCCATATCTTTTTGGTTGCTAGCAAAGTTTTCACTAACAAAAACAAGAAACAAATAAAAAAATCTATAAAATTGCAAGTTAAGACTAGTAAGTAGTAAATGATTCTTCCTGTCACATAAAGAATAACCACCTCAATCATAACGTCTCGGATGTAAATTTTAGTTTTTATGACCTTTTCCATGTCTAGCAGTATGACGCTCTTCTTTATTATTTCAGCTGGAGTAGGTATGCCTTGGTGCTTGTGAATCTAATGAATTTGCTATTAAATGTTAGAAATGGATGGGAATAAAAAAGTTTCTTGGTTGTGGTTGATTTTCTCTCGATAATTCTGAAGAACTCTTTCTCTTGTATTCCTTTTCAGGAAAAGAAACACTTCAGCGATGCAATAAGACCAACCTAGACTTTCACTAGTATATCCGGCTTGAAGACAGTAAACCACTGTTTAAACAATGCATTTCCATATGTGGCTATAATTGCAGATGCACGCAATCTATGAACAGAAACTACTGAATATGAGCTTAAGGAAAAGAATAACAAGCTATAAATAATGAAATAACAGCTAAATTGCATGTTGAAAACCAAGGTAGTATACATGCCTCCATGTATGAAGTACGGCATCTTTCATATGTTCGTTCAAGGAATGTTTGCACGTAATTGATCAGGTCACCAGCAAATTTAGGCATTGTCTGAACCCACCCAAGCACCTAGAATAAATTGCAAGTTAAAATTCCATAATATACATTGATTAGAATCATGAGAACTTAAATTTAATAATTCAGAATGCAATCAATTATCATTCAAGAAATATGGAAAATCACAAGAAAAAGAACTTGAAAGAAATTCATCATGCACTAAAAATTTGAACGAAGCTCAAGCTGTCAGTTATATTCTGTATTAAATCAAACATTATAATCAGAGCTTTCTCAACTATACAGGGAACAAGTTACAAAAGCAACCTCCTTCACTTCTTACTTATATGGAAAAGATTTCAAATACCTCCTTCGCTAAAAAGTCTATAGACAAAAGTCCTTGTAAGATTGGACGTCCCTTCTCAACTGATGAAGTATAATTGGCAGTTGAATGTGCTCGTGGCCGAAATGCAGCTGGACCTACAACAATAGTTCAGAATATAAGATCTTTTACAGCAGAAGAAACAACGGAGTTGTAAAATCATGAAATTAATTTAGTAATGAGTACATATACATAATTACTTCTGACATGTAAAACCATTTGTCTAACAAAAGACATGGTCTCAACCAAACAAGCAGTTCAAATTCTTCTTAAAGGGGCAACAGTTAAAGAGATAATGTACTTTAATGTCAACTTCTATATTCTCATTTCTAGCAGATATGTCGATTATCCTGATTCCAAACACAAGTTTCCTAGGAAAGGTCCATAACTGATGCACATGGCAAACATGACCTTGTGCAGTTCTTACACCACTGTATGGGTCCATAACTAATATCAACATATTTTGGTTTCTGTAACTCAAAATGTAGGTTAAAAAAATTGATCAATGTAAGATCCCACCACAAATAACATCCAAGGTACAAGAAAAGCTTAACTGTAGTACCTATTAATGAACCCCAAGGAGTGGGAAATGGCAGAGGCCTTGAGGAATAACCTCAAGATCCCTGATTCCAGTCCCCGGTGTTGGGGCCAAACTTATCTATCAAAACAATAAAAATAAAATGCCTTTAAATGATTGCTTAGAAGGCAAATCATTTGTACTATATACCAATATTTCATGCTTTGAGAGTTAAAGAAATGAAGTTGATTTAGAAGTATGACTTCACAAATAACTACTATTGATCAACTGAAAATGTAAATATCCATAGAACTTGCTTGATATGGCTTGCTGTACGCCTTTTCTGTAATCCACAAACATTGTTGGTAAGAAATGGTCCTTCACAAAGTTCTCCACAAATGCTAGCAGTCCATCACTCCTGAGAGGTGACACAAACAACATAAGAGAATATAAAATCAAAGGATAAGTAAAGTAGCATCCACACATAACTTTGTTAGATAGAAAGAACATTAATTTATAATGCAGTCTAAAGGCTGTTCAGAAGAGACCATTAAAGACGACCAAATTAAACACCCATATCCACACCAAATACTTAGCTCACAATGCCAACAACATAACCGGCTTAAAACAATGAACAACTAAGGAGAGTATTTCAACAAAGTCATTAAACCACAAAGTTATTCATCTCAAAATCCAAAGCTAAAACCCGAAGTGCATTTAAATATTTGTTGATGAACCTTTAAGTTCTATAGATTACAAATTATGGTTCTTAGAAAGAATTATTAATGCCAAAAACGCTTGATTCTAAAGGTGGAATCAGTGATATCACCTGTATAAACCAAACAATAGCTCCTCATTGGATAAACAAACAAAAAGGTCAGTGTGAAGAGCATAGCCAGAAAAGCACTCAATAACTTTGTTTGTGAGTTGTGACTAATTCATATTCCCCAAGCTTCCCAGGTACGTATTATTCAATCAAGTCATGAAATGAAAGAGTTAGTGGGTGATGTGAAACACTTTATCGATACACTTCGTGTGTCAAGAGGAGCGAATTAGGTATCAACATAGGAAGAGGTGGTAGTAGTGTAACGACCGAGAAAATCGAACTTTAATGTAAATTAATTTTATTTGATTATATTGAATAAAATGAGATTATATGTTTATTATAACGAGTTAGGAAGTTAAAGGTTGTTCTATGACCTAGAATGAATGGATGTTGTTAGGATTCTGGATACGTGCTAAAAATAAAGTGTATGAATTTTCAAGACGAAAATATAAGTTTCTGAGAAATTTCCAGAAAAACTCTATTCATCCATTTCTGCTCGGGAATTATTTTTGGCTTTCTGGGAAATACGTAATGATAGAATTCTGAGGAAAGATGGATTATCCAATAATAATTCAGTTAGGGAAAGTGAAAATTTTGAATAAAGAATGATCAAGTATAATAAGAAAGTTATTATACAGGAAAGAATACGAGTATCATATAATGTCTTGTACAAGTATAATACGAAGAATGATACAACGTATAATACGAAGTAAATACAAAAGGAAAACGAGAATTATACGAAAAGAATACGGGAAGTCAAATGTTTGGTCAACCAAAGTCAAGATTGACTATTGGTTAATGGACTTGGACTTTGTCGAGCCTAATTGGACACTGAATAAGGCCCAATGAAGATTTATATCAAGGCCCAAAGATAATTTAAATCAAGCCCAAAGATAGGCCCAAATTTGAATTAATTCCAAGCCCGAACCAAGAACCGAACCGAACCCATGGGTCGAACCATGGATCAAGCGGGTGGATAATACCCACGGGGCAACCCATGTGGGCCCCCCAAGGGGTGAAGAATCCGGCCACTATGGCCTTAGCTTCCTTAGGAAGCTTTGTTGTGGAGGTGTGAATAGTAAGGAGGTGGCACAAAAGACCAAAATGCCCTCACTTTGCTTCTATAAAAGGAAGGCTTAAATTTCATTTGTTGTTACAAAATTTCAACCAACACATATTGAGAGAGAGAATTACCAAGGAAGAAGAAAGAAGCTAGTTAATTGATCAAATAATCAAGAATGTCAAGAACACGAAAAACATCAAGAGATAAAACCTTTAAACCATGAACTTTCTTCTATTTTTCTTTCTTTGATAATAGAGAAGTGAATTGGTGGAGAATGTATTGTCCGAAGCAATAAGGATGGTATCTAGTGGACTAAAAAACTAACAAAAGCATAATAATAAAGAATGATTAAGCACTTAATGAAGAAAAGCATGAAAAACATAGAGCTTGTTGTTGATGGACAAGTTTAAAACCATCGCGTATAAGTTAGATGCTTATTGCTTGGTTAGGACATAGATGAATAAATGATGGAATGGTTCCATTTGGAATGGAGTAAAAATCTCTTATAACAAAGTTAAGGCAAAATTTTTAGTAAAAGCATTAACCGTAGAAATCGTAGTTAACTATGATTTCCGGACAAAATTGGAATGTTGATAAGGAACCTAGAAGTCTTAGGTTTCGTTAGTATGTTGAAGAACATAAAATTTATGAGTCATAGACTCAAGAACTGACGAATTCAGACATCGTATGAACGAATTACGAATGAACGAGCGAAGATCGCTTAACAACGAAGAGCGAACGAATAATGAAATTATTATCAAGTAAAATCCTCGTTAACAGATTCAGAAAATTATTCTGTTCGAGGGAAATCGTAGTGTGAAGAATAAGTAAGAAATTGGCTTTTGAACGAACCAATTCCGAGTTATAACGAACAAGTTAAGAGCTCAGAAAGCAAGTGGGTTGCAAATTTTCCAACACTTGAAAAAAAAAATTAAAGAATTTGGCTTGGCGTCGCAGCGCCACCCAAGGTTTGAAATGGGGCGCCGTAGCGCCAGTTCGGGGACATAGTTGCTGGAGAGACGCGATGTAGCGCCTCTCTACCAAAGGACCACGGCGACGCAGCGCCGGTCCTGTACATTTGATAGTGAAAAAAGCTTATGACATAAAAGGAAAGAGAATGATTAGGGTTGATTAATGAACCTTAATTAAACCTAAAGTAACATCTTAAATGATTATTAAAACTTTAAGTTTAACAATTAAAAGTTGACTAAAGGTTATGAAAACGTAAACGCAAAGTATGTTATTGCTATATGGGACCTTGTATTCAGAAATACAGGAAACCGTATCCGCATTGAACGAATGTTTGAGATTACATAGGTTGTAATTACTTGAACATTGAGCAAAGATGGTAATTTATAACATTTAAATGTTATAAAGCTGTAATGAATAAAGAATAACTCAACGAATGTTATTAGTTTAACAATTCGGATAGGTTGTACAAGAAGGAGAAGATAGTATAAACAATGTGTATCGATTGTTGTTAGTTAATTGGTATGCTAAGCATAATTGTTACGGCATCACGGCGAGTTATGGCGGTAATCGACTGCCTGGACGCCTAGGCGACCGTCATGGCATCCGTAAGGCGACAAGTCGTTTACAATGTGCAATTTATATATTATTTATTTTACTTAACAAGTATATTGGCAATAAAATTCTATATACATTAAAACTCAAAACATAACACTATGGAATAACATTAAAGGCAAAATCATGTAAACACTTAGCAATAACAATCCAAAAACAAAACACTTGATATTAAAAAGTTTGTAAGGACTTTCTATTGTTAGTTCAAATTTCAAAAGTAACAAGTCATTCACTACTAATACTAACTATTTTTTATATAATTAAAATTTTATCATTAATGTTACTCCCTCCGTCCCAAATTATCTGCTGTTTTAGCAAAAAAAAATTGTCCCACAATATCTGCTTTTTTAAGATTTCAATGCATTTTTTCCATTTGTTTTCCAAATTTGCCCCTTTATCTTAATTGTTGATAATCATTACTCTCATTAATGTCTCTCCTCTTTTTTAAACATCCACATTCATGCCTCTCTCTCTCTCTTCAATTAATGTGCTGCTTTCTCTATCTCTCTCTTCAATTAATGTGCTGCTTTCTCTCTCTCTCTCTTCAATTAATAATTGTTTCTCTCTCTCTCCAATTAATTAGTTGCTTTTTCTTTCTCTTCAATTAATAAAAAAGTCAGCACAAAGGGTATTTTAGTATTTTTATCATACATATTGGTATCTGTGTGAAACTCTAGAACAGCAGATAATTTGGGACGGAGGGAGTATTATTTTTTGTTCTATTTATTTTAGATTCATACGAAGAATATGAATAGATTAGAACACAAACGATCGAGTGACATGGTGTATGTCCAATACAATCGAAAGATCAACTCACGGTTTCAAAAGAGGCGTGAACTTGGAAATAATTTTGATCCATTAGCCATTGATGACTTTGAATGGGGTCATGAATGGATCGATAATGAGGTCGATGTTCATCCTGGAAAGGATCTTACATGGAATGATGTGGATCGAGCAATCAGTGCATCCAACACGCTTGAGGGTCGCAATCTTTCAAGGAGGGCTCGTGCTAATACTAGTGATAATCTCATGACGTACTCTCGACGTGGTGGTGGTTCAACTTCACGTGAATCAAGGTTAATGGATTCCCACTCCGATAATGAAGTTGATGAAGAGAGAATTATAAATAATGATGAAGATGTGGAGGATGATTTTGGAGAAAGACCACCACATACGCCTTTGAATGATAGTAGTTCTTGTGGAAGAGATGGAGATGACCTTTTTTATGATGATTTTGCTTGAACGGCGTTTCTAGACTAGTGTAAAGAGTCTAGACATTATTTTGGCTTGCTATGGTGGTGTTTTATTAGTTATTAGACTACATATTTGTAATGGTTGGTTGCAACTTTATTTTCTATATGGTGTTTGTTGAATTTCTCATTTCTAATGTACTCAAATTGCGCTCGCAATCGGAAAAAGAACAACAGAAACCTAGAATTCTTTTTACAAACGAGGATAGCTCAATAGCCCGCGCTCCAAAAGTAATCCACCAATCAACTAACAAACATTTAAAAGAAATATAAATATTTTTAAAGGGAGGAAATGAAGAATGTATATAAATTATAATTATAATATAGCTTTTATATCTTTTTATATCTTTTTATATACTTACGAGGATTCTTTATTTTCCGTTGCCTAATCACCATTTCTCTTGCAAAAGTATCTCAAGAAGCACCATAGTTGTCGGCTAGATTGCTTATCTTGTCTAGCAAATCTAACTCGGGTACCATCTTTGCAAGAACGTCATTGAAGTCATCTCGTAAAGCATTAGCAAACAAGGTCAAGACAGTAAACGGCACAAGGTGTCCAAAACAGTGCAAGTCTCCTCTCCATTAGTATATGCTCCGCTGCCTTGTAATTAGAGGCATGTCTGTGACCACCTGAACAACATACTCGGGGCCAATTTCCTCGATCTTGCTATCAAGTAGATTTGCCAACATTGTGCCATCTTGCAACTGACTGGAGGCATCAACAAAACCCATGAAATAAGTCCCCTCTGGACTATTAACAAGGAAATTCAACAAGTGTCTTCCCCTCTTATCTGTCCAACCATCCGACATGAGTGAGCAGTCGTATTCCTTTCAAGCAACTTCATGTTTCTTCTTTAAGACATCCGTTTTCTTCTTTGCTTTCTCAAGTAAAGGAACCCTCAACTCGTGATATGTTGGAGGTTTGAAACCCGGCCCATATTGCCCTATGGACTCGACCATTACTTCAAATCTCCTTGAATTTGCAGCATTGAATGATATGCCACATTCGTAGAAAAAGTCGTCAATGTGCATTTGGACTCTCTCCTTTTCCTCCGGTGTCCTCAAACGACTTTTAATACTCGTTTGGCTCAAACACTTGCTATGCCTCTCCTCTACAACTTCTTCGGGAGTATTCTTTAGAAGTGCTTCAACCGTCTTAGCTTTTGGAATTGAAATACTGCATTCTTCCTTTTAGAAGTCATCCCAAAACTTGGGATAATGTTAGAATAAGTATTGGAAGTCATGGTTGCACGAGCAGATAATTGTTCTTCTTGCACTTCTACTACATCATCATCATCAAGCTCAAGTGGCTTGTTCCTCTTTCTACTATTCAAAGCCGCTTGCATCTCCCTCATAATTTCTGTTGTTGTTTTGGGGCACTTCGCTACATCTCCAAAATTTTCGGCTAAATGTTGCTTCAAACTTTCGATTACCGAACGACATTGCTTCCCACAAAGGATGCATTGCACTATATCCTTATTACTCATGTCCGGCCAATACCCATATTTCCAACCCTGATCGTTTGATTTGGCCTTTCTTTTCAGGTCCTTGGTTATATCATAACCATCGGCCCCTGAACTTTCCGCTATTTTACTTTCTATACAATACAATACAATCAAATTAAAATATATTAATCAATATGAATATTAATATTTACCCAAGTACAGTCATATAATATTGATTTTCAAAGTGCATTTTCAAAGTTTCTTTAAAAGTTGCACGCATTTATATAAACACAGTCAATATGTATGTGTTAATTATCTAATATATATAAAACTTTGACAAGCTTCTTATGCCAGGCCAGGACACCCATATATGATACCAATATATATCCGATATTCTGATATCTAGAGAAAAATTCAATGATGTATGTTATAGTTTAGCCAGATACATTTGATCCAATAAAAGAGTATATAAAGGAAACCAGGTCTTAGACTTTGCCTTGGCCATCATAATGCAATAAATCAGAAATAAAAATAAATAAATAAAAGGAAAACAAAAAAAAAGTCAGATTCAGAAGTCAATTTACATGTCCACTATCAGGCTATTAGCAACATCACTACTACTAGTCTATCCTACACAGTTGTCCAAGTTCTCCAAAAAAAAACGACTCCACTGAGATGACAATTATGAAACTTAAATAATATTCAATGCATTTTATCTATATATTGAAAAAAAATCCATCATTTTATCTATACATTGAAAAAAAAACATCCAGTGCATTGTACATGTATAAAACATAAATATATAAGTTTATATATATATATATATATATATATATATTTAATTGTATATGTGATTGACTGAAGTGTAAAAGAACTAAAGAAGCAACATTAAATAAGGAGTTGAGAACAAACAGAGAAGTAGAGAAAGAGAAGAAAACAAAGCAGCGAACAAAAAAAAGGGCTGTTGGTACTACCGCAGAGAAAAAAGAGGAGCATACCTGAAGAAGCGTCACCGGTCGTCGAGCCTCGTAGTCGCCGGTCAGTATCTCTCGCTCGCTCGCTCTCCCCTCTACTCTTCTTCTTCTTCTTCTTCAGTTCTGCTCGTTACTCCTCTACCGCTAAAAATCGTTCGCGATTAGATTTAGGGTTAGGGCAGTAATGGAAAAACGACGTCGTTTTGATGTTTTTTTTAAACCCAAAAGGCCTAACAACTCAAGCCGCTCGCCAGCTTGTCTGCGTCGTCGGCCAAGTCGTCCATAGCGACGCATTTTTTTCCTAGGCGCTCGACTTTCGATCCTCCACCAAGTCGTCTTAACGCCTTGCTTGCTTCAGCCTGACTGGACGCCAAGGCGTTGCCTTAATAACTATGATGCTATGTGATTATATCATGTAGAACATATAAAGACCAAAAGTAAAGTGAATTAAAGCTAGAAGACGCTTAAGGCAAGTTTTCTAAACCCTTGTCTATACTCTGTGTTAGACAAGCTTTGTGATTCGTGTATGATATGCATGAATTGTTTAAAGAAAGAGTCGATGCCATTTACTTCGACTAGACAAGAACTTAAAGTATTTTATTGATTTCTTTACAAATCTTTCAAAATATTATTAATGTTGTTATCCTATGCCAATTGCTTTGGTATGGATTCGAAGGTAAGCCTAAGTATGAATAAACAAAGGTTTTTAAGTCGTAAATTGACAGGCACGTGAGTTTGCCAAAACTTAAACGTAAACATGTTTAATGGAGTAGTGTTGTACAACATAGAGTACTATAGGCTGATCACCTAGACATGCTCGTAAGAGATATCGGACTTACGGTCTTAGTGTCGGGTTGTCCTTTTCAAAGAAAGAAATAATGGAATGTTCATGGTCCTTGACCAGACTTAGAATTTAACTGGTGTTTATCATTGTTAAATGTTTTAAAAGAAAGAAAAGTGCTATTTTGATTATTCATAGTACTTCATAACTATTTATTCAGTTATAGAAGATAAATCATATGATTCTTGATTTTGTTATTGCTACATAAATGTTAAACTTGTTGAGTTTGTTATGCTCATTCTTGCTTGAATTATATGATTGCAACTAAGAACGAACGGATCGAAGGATCCAGTAAGGACAAAGGAAATGCCAAGATGTATAAGAAGTTATCATGTAATAGAATAGTATTACTTTTGTAATGCTTTAATACTATGACAAACGAATGAATGTAATGGTTACTAAAGAACCTGGGATGGAAGTTATTATGTAATAATTAGTAAACATACGCATGTCAATGACGTATTTCAATTGAATGTATGTGTAGTTAGTAGCATCATCTATTGGGTTGGAAGATACCCAGATTTGGGGGCGTCCGAATTTGGGGGCGTCACTAGTAGGCATCAAAAAAATTTTGACAGGTACTTGAGAACAAGAGAGAACAATTATTCATGGGTAAGAGTAACCAGATTATGAGTCTTACCTTCTGGGTTGTATTCCGGGATCTATTGTTCAGTTTGTGGATTTTTCAGATGAACCTACATTAAACATAAACGTATGCGCTTTTTAGTTTATTCTAATTTTAGGTCATGTTTGGCAAGTTATATTTTTATGTCGAATAGGATAGGAGGATCGGACAACACTAGAAATCGTATACTACTCGACAAGGCATCATAATCCTGGCTCGGTGTTTAGAACTATCCAGATTACTTTGCAGATTATAATACCCCCACTGGAGTGGTTTTGTTTTGAAACAACCCGGGTGAAATCCCAAATCTAAATCGAATCAAATTCATCCAAATAAGGCCTTAAACCACTGGCCCAATAGTATCTTTTTGGTCATCTTAGCCCACCACAGACTCACCCAAAAGGTCATGACTTGAAGGTACTATTGGTAGTAACTTAATTACTTATATACAAACAAAATTTTCTCATATCTTTCGACTTGGGACTGGGGTGTTACAAACTCCCCCACTTAAATTTTTGACGTCCCCGTCAAAACCGATCACACACAGTCCACAAATCTTTGCCTCTAGCCATTGTGACCTCCATCTCTCCATTGTGGGATAATACCACCAGCCTTCGTGTCCCCACCTCCGGTAACCCGACCGGATGACCCGAACCAAGCTTTCGAGAGTCAGCTTTGATACCATATGAAACAACCCGGGTCAAATCCCGAGTCCGAAACAAATCTCGGATCAAATCCCAAGTCCGAATCGAATCAAATCCCAAGTCCGAATCGAATCAAATTCATCCAAATAAACCTTAAACCACTGTCCAATAGTATCTTTTCGAGTCATCTTAGCCCACCACAAGCTCACCCAAAAGGTCACGACTTGAAGGTACTATTGGTAGTAACTTAATTACTTATATACAGACATTCTTTTCATATCTTTCGATATGGGACTGGGGTGTAACATATTTTATCCGTCTGAACTAGATATGTGTCATGCAGATTATTTATCATTTTATTTGGTCCCATTGTTAATGTCAAACGTCCGATAAGACCAGAACCAGATTGTATAACTTATATCTTATCTGCCAACTTTTACGATGAAACAAACGAGGCATTAGGGTATAGCATGGGAACTTGTTCATAGGGTTTTCTTGTTGACAGTGTAGATGCCCTTTTCTGATACTCCTATATTATTGACTCATATGTAAGAAAAATGTAAGAATTTACTTGGCCTTTAGGTCCAGATGCCATCAAGCGATATATCCCAACCTAAAAAGCAAGGATACAGGTACGGGGATACGGGTGCGCGATACGGGGATACGAAAATTCGTCAAATCTTGAAAAATAGGGATTCGAGTGCGGCATGCTACAACACATCTAATTATTTAATATAATGTGTATATATATATAAATATAATTATATACGTGACAAAAAAAAACTATATATTTTATGTTAATCCAACAAAATTCATAGGTCTTTTAATTTATTTTTTAACTTTTAATATATCAGTTTATTTTAACTTGGAATCATAAGGGTGTAATTAAAAAATTTATAAAATGCAGGTAAGACTGTGCAAATCTTATTTTCGGCTTTCTGGTTTTCCGGACCGAACCGGCCGGTTCAATACAAAAAAAAAACGGTCCGCTTTTGGTACAAAAAAACCAGCAAAACTAATGATTTGGCTACCGAAATTGACACGTTTTATTGAATACCTGATTGAACTTTTAATTTTTTGAATTAACTCACTGAACTAATTATTATTTTCAAATTGGATCACTCCGTTAAAAAAAATAGACAAACGTTAAAATTTTATCTACGTGCCTCTGAAAAAAATATACAAAAAATAAAAAACGTACACTTCAAAAAATAAATAAGCCTTCTATTTACATTTTAAAGTTTTAAAAAAAATAAAAAAAATTAACATTTTAAAGTTTTAAAAATGACAAACAAAATAAAATAAAACAAAAACAAAAAAATCAAAACATCTTTCTTCTTCAACTAAAACAGATTTAACCATCTTGATTATTTGTTTTTACAAATCAAATAATCGTGTATTTTCTCTTTCATTAAGATTATTTCTTTTATTTTTCATCAAAACAGATCTAACAGGTTTAATAGAAAAAAAGGTGATTCATGGAAATAAAAATGGTACATGAGAAAAGAATAAAAAATCATTTATTCTCTCTTCCTTCATCCATTGTCTCTCTTCTCTCCTTCCAAATCAAATTCGAAGATAAATCGGACTGATTATTGAAGAAAAGTTTCGATATTCTTCCCGGTGAGTTACAGTCCCTCCTTTAATCTACACAATTCTTCATAAATCGAACTGATTATTGAAGAAAAGTTTTGATATTTTGGGTTTTATTTTCTTGGTTTTTCTCAGATCTGTTGGGGGTGGAGTAAATCTTGTTCCAGGGGTCTTTTAGAGTGGAGGGAATATTAGTGGAAGACTGTGAAGATTCCAAAGACGACGGGAGTTGGATGGATCTGGTAAAGCACCAATTTCTTCCATTGATCGGAAAAACATTGGCTTTCATGGCTTCCTCATGTCCGTCCTATTGCTGATGAGATTAAAGTGGAAGCCACCCACGCCCAGGGGGGATATGATCGAGAAGATCGACGTGATTGGTCGTAGATCTAGAATCCTCAGAAGAATCCTCATATGTATCTAGATCTGTTTTGAATGTTTTTGATTTTTTTACTTTTAATGTCTTTTTTTTAAGGAAAATATGTTTGGTTTTTTAATTGATTAAGATTTGATTTATCTTGATATATAAATTTAATTTAATGAATGAAAAAATGTTTTATTTTTATTAGTTTTTATTGTGTTTTATTATGTTTGTCATTTTTAAAACTTTAAAATGTTAAAAATGAGTTAAAAATAAATTATTTTTTTTATTTTCATGTCATTGTTGCTGATTGGCCACCTCATTTTTTATTTTATTTTCCCTTTTTTTTGTGCTTCCACGTATGAAAAATCTTGAACCAATTTGACAGCCGTTAACCAGATTTGACAGAATGATCCAATTTGAAAGTAATAATTAGGTCAGTGAGTTAATTCGAAAAATTAAAAGTTCAATCAGGTATTCAATAAAACGTGTCAACTTCGGTGGCCAAATCATTAGTTTTGCCAAAAAAAACCGGTATATACCAATTTTTCGATACTGGTTTCGGTATGACATTTTTATGGTTCAGTAATGGTATTACCGGACCGGTATATACCGGTTTTCCAATTTTTTTATTATTAATAAATAATTAATAATAATAATAATAATAATAAAATAATGATTATAATAATAAAAATTAAAAAATAATAATAATAATAAAAATAATAATAATAATATTAATTTTCGGTAAAGACTGGTTCGGTACACCGGTCGAACCGGTATCGGTATCAAAATTTACCTAATTTCGGTACCGGTTCGGTGCGATACCGGTCTGGTTCAGGCCGGTATTTACCGGTTGCACACCCCTAACTGCAGGACTAAAATTAAAATCATAAAATAACTCGTGGGCACTTTTATGTAATTCGACTATTATATTTAACGAGTATAGCAGGCCTGGAACATAACATATAGTTTACGTTGATTAATTAAGAGAGAAAAGATAGGTTACGTCGATTTAGGGGAAGAAAGGAAGAAACAAGAGAGGAGAAAAAGAAGAACGACGTCGCGATACCACTATTGACCAGCGATTGACGGCTGCAAAGCATAATCAGTGGCAATTGCAGGTAGGTGTTCTTTATTTTCTTCCTTTTTCTCTCCCTTCTCTTTTTCCTTTTCTCCCTCATCTTATTTTCCTTTTCTCTCTCTTCTTTTCTATTTTCTTCTTCTCCTCTTTCAGGTCTCCTCTCTGGTCCTGTTTGATTGTGGTGGTTGGAAGATGTACTGCAAAAAAATACAAAATTTGCCGCACCCACCTTCATATACCGCTGCACCCTGCAGCACCCCCGCCGCACGGGGTGCACAGTTCGTGTGCTAACTGCCACACCCCTGCTTCTTAGATTTCAACTCTCTACTCCACAGTTGCATCCATCTAGATCCATCATACTTTGGTGCAATGCAGTTCGCATGAGGTCAACCCAACTCACTCGGGCCTTCCTCTTGATCACCTAGCATCCTTGTACGAACCAATAACTTCCTAAATTTCTATGAAGTCCATATTGTTAATTAAAAGAATTACATTTTAAAAACAACGGTACTGTGAAAATTCAAGCCTTTAGAAAAGGTGAGAAGTCTCTCTCAGAATTCACCTTCCCTTGGCCCTTTCTCTTGTTCCTCCAGCATTTTTGTATTAACCAATAATTAATTACTAAATTCACATTGTTAATCAAAAGAAACACTTCATATAAGCAATAGTCCATTGAAAATTCAAGCCTTCAAAAAGGTGAAAAGTATCTCTCATATTCACAAACATGCACAATCCCTAAATATTTACTCCTGCATTTACAATTTCTACCACTTAGTGAATTTCGGTAAAATGGTGACTTCCTATATCCTAATCAGCCAAAATAACCTCCAATAGTCTCACATCGAAACATGTGGGATAGTTTGATATGTATATAAGATCCCAACATACTACCAATAACATATGATATTTAACAAGCTAGATTAAATCCAAGTTCAAATAAATCATAACATATCAAGGCCGAACCCAATGTTTTAATAGTTTCTTGGGTCATCTTAGCCCATTACAATCTCACCTGATAGGTCATGGCTAGAGGTACTATTGGTAGTGGCTTAGATCTTATATAAGTATCATAATATCCCACATGTTCCGATGTGGGACTATGGTGTTCCACAAACACAGTTAGTAAATCTTTTACGATCAAGAATGAAGATTATTTTTTTTCTATACTGAAACAGAAGATTTTTGGTATTTGCATATTAAATTATTGCAAAAGCTGAGTACCATGTTTCTTTAATCATGGTAATCCATGGAAGCTACACAAGTTTATAAGAATAAAACACTAAATTATACAAGCTTCAAAAGATGGGTGATGAAACATTGCTTTCTTTAAACAGTTTACTCATTTCTAGTAAATGTCCAATTTCAAGGAAAGAATGCACCAGAAATTGAAGAAAACATAAAAGCCGTACAAGGAATTATTAATTGTCAACAGTGAAATTTTGGGGGAAATGAATCATCAAACAGAAAAAACACATGCAAGTATTCCAAGCTCACCCGAGTTGAGAATACTTTTGAGGCAGCATCGAAGCAAGTTTATCTGTGAACTGCAGAAGAAAGAGGTCAGACAATGTAACTATGGACTCCCACAACAAGAGAACACAACAGATCCAAACCTGAAGAACTGGTCTGTATACGGATGCTGCTAGATATATTCCTTGCTCAGGTAAGACAGCCGCAGACCCATAACCTTCTTGGATTACATTCGGGCCCTTCCTCCGGCCTTGGCGCATGATGTCAACGCCTGTATACCAAAATTCACGCCAAACCAAAAAAAAACAGAATTAAAGAAATTCGATGAAAGAGGGAATAAAGAGGAAAGTGATGTGAAGAAACAAAATGAAGGAAGAAATCATGAAAAACTATGCTGATGTTAAATACACCATTAACTTAAATGCAAGTATATATACTGTCATTTTGCATGTCTTCTCACAAATGAAGGAGCGCACATGCTTTCTCAGCTCCCAAGAAACATATGACATAACAGAATCAGGTACCAAGGAAAAAGCTTAAGTGAATTCTTTCCGGAAATTTACCAGGTGAAGAATAACTGAAATGCTTAGCAAGTTTCCAAACATATTCTGGCAATTGGTGAGTTATCAACTTAATCAGGTCCAGCCAAAAAACTGAAATAGAATAACTTAAAAGGCCTCCAATTTAAACAAACTGCATTAGACACTTTCACCACCCTTTCATGAAAGGCATTCTACGTGCCCATCTACAACAGCACAAACATTCAAAATTCCCATCCTGCAGTGCCTTCATGCCACTCCCTGTAAACAAAACATACAATGAGGTTTGGCAGTCCTATCTGGTGCATGGCTAACTTTTTGACTTTCATTAATATCCAAGACGTTCAGCCAATCCCTCTTATCGAGAGTGTTAACAAGATTTTCATTAAGGTCCTTTCTTTGGGCCTAAGGAAGATGGTGGGTACAATGATCCTGACTCCTGAGTCACATAACGCCTCTGTCGGTGGTGTATGGGACTAGATCAGGCATCCTGCCGGGTGTGTTATGTAAGTTGGACACATGACATTCAAGACTTGGGTGTTTTTAAACTGCTTGGGAAGTGTTTGCGACCAGAGGCGAAGCCATGTAATAAATGTGGGGTCAATTGACCCAACTCAAATTTTGGTATCACGTAAAAAATATTTTGATACAAAGCAGTCAGCCTTTTTTTGACACAATTTTGACCCCACACATAATAGTTAAATTTTTTTAATATTATACAAAGCAGTCAACAACTCAACATGACAACACCTACCGCCTAAAAGAGAGAGAGAGAGAAAGAGAACTTTAGTGACTTTAGTCTGATAGTGATAGACAGAGAGAGCGATAGCCGATAGTCTCTCGAGAAGGGCAAACCGGCATTAACAGAGAGAGAGAGAACTTTAGGCTGCGATTGACGAAGACTGGAAGTCTGGAAGTGGAAGACGAAGAGACGAAGACCCGTGCCGCCGTGCAGACTGCGGACTGCGGTCGTGCCTGACTGGCGAGTGGCGACTGCCTGATTCTTCACTCTCAGGTCCGAAACTCCCTCTCCTCTCTAATTATTGCAGATAATTCGTCATTAATTGATGACTTGATGTTCTATTTGGAGCTTTCTCATGGGAATACTTCTAGATCTATATATTTTCGTTATCCTCGAATTTCTTGTCATTTCCTTGCATACTTATTCTTCACTAATAGGAGTACTGAGTACAAAAGTTCAGTTCATGAAATTGGCAATTTGGCACAACTTTGTTTTTTTGTTGTAATTAAGTTCATAATATCTTTAATTCTTTAAACAGCCAATATGGACAAATATGTATTCAGAAAAGCTTCTACATTTGAAGAATCATGTTCTAATAAAAATCAGAAAAAGAATGATGATAAAGTAGATTTGGGAAATCTTGAAGCAGACCCTGGATTGCGAAAGAAAATATCAAAGTATCATCCTAATATTCAAGATGAAGTAAGAAGAGCATTCATGCTAAAGGGTCCTGGTCCTTGTCAGCCTCTCAAACATAACTTTCCACAGACTCAAATTGGGGGATACTTACGTAGATTTAATCCCTCTTGGTTTAAAGAATATGAAAATTGGTTGGAGTATAGCATAGCTATTGATGCAGCATTTTGCTTATGTTGCTATTTATTTAGGCCGGACACTGAAAAACAAGTGGGTGGTGATTCTTTCAATACTAACGGCTTCACAACATGGAACAAGAAAGAGAGATTTGATATTCGTGTTGGAGGGCCTAATAGTGCTCATAACCAAGCTTGGAGTAAATGTCAAGATTTGATGAAACCAAAGCAAAACATTCAGAATGTTTTTATTAAACAATCTGAACAAACGAGACTTGAATATCGAATTCGCTTAAATGCATCACTTGATTGCATAAGATTTCTTTTGCATAAAGGGTTATCCTTTCGTGGTCATGATGAAGATGAGAATTCAAGTAATAGAGGAAATTTCTTACAGCTTCTACAATTTCTTGCTAATCACAATGAAAGTATCAACAATGTTGTGTTGCAAAATGCTCCAAAAAATCTAAAATTGGTGTCAAGTGATATTCAGAAAGATATTATAAATTGTGTTGCAGTAGAAACTACCATTGCTATCATTAGTGATATTGGAGATGATATGTTTGCAATATTAGTTGATGAGTCTCGTGATATTTCAATCAAAAAATAGATGGCCATAGCTTTACGCTATGTGGATAGAAAGGGATGTGTTGTTGAACGTTTTGTTGGTATAGTTCATGTTACTAGTACCACTGCTTCATTACTTTAAGAAGCAATTGAGACCTTTTTCTCAAGTCACGGACTAAGTTTATCAAGAATACGTGGTCAAGGGTACGATGGAGCCAGTAACATGTGAGGTGAATTTAATGGTCTCAAAACCTTAATCATGAATGAGAATCCTTTTGCATTTTATGTTCACTATTTTGCTCATCAACTCCAATTAACTATTGTAGCTGTTGCTAGTAAGCATAAACACATTGCTTGGTTTTTTAACAAGGTTTCTGAGTTGTTAAATGTGGTTGGAGCATCATGCAAGCGTCGAGATAGTGTTCGAGAAAAAGAAGCTTCTAGAGTCGGGAAAGCATTGATGAATAATGAACTTCAAAGTGGGAAAGGCTTGCATCAAGAAACTAGTCTTAAACGGGCAGGTGACACGTTGGGGATCACATTATGAGACACTTTTGAACTTGATTCTTATGTTCTCCTCAGTGATTGATGTACTTGAGGAGGTTTCAGATGATGGTTTGGTATACCAACAAAAAGGTATTGCTTTTGGTTTATTAGAGTCATTGCAATCATTTGGTTTTGCATTTGATCTAATATTGATGAGAAAGATATTGGGAATTACAAATGAATTATCACAAGCATTGCAAAGAAAGGATCAAGATATTGTAAATGCTATGGAATTAGTTAAAGTGTCTAAGCAACTATTGAAGGTTATGAGAGATGAGGGATGGGAGAAACTACTTGATGAAGTTTGTTTATTTTGCAACAAACACAAAATTGACATTATAGATATGAATGCTTTATTTCATGGGAGATCAAGTCGAAAATCTCAAGGTATTACAAATTTTCACCATTATTATGTTGAGATATTTTGTACTGTTTTTGATTGGCAACTTCAAGAATTAAATGATCGTTTTACGGAAGCAAGTACTGACTTGTTTTTATCAGTGGCATGCTTAAATCCTAGTGATTGTTTCGCTCATTTTGATAAGGACAAATTGATTCATCTCGCTAGCATTTATTCAAATGACTTTTCTCCAATGGATCTTATGAAACTTGATAGTCAACTAGATAATTACATTTCTGATATGCGGACAAATCAAGAGTTTTTGGAAGTTCAAGGGATTAGCTGTCTTGCAAGAAAGCTCGTAGGTACTAAGAAACATATTGTATTTCTTTTAGTATATCGGCTTCTAAAGTTGGCATTAATCTTACATGTTGCGACTGCTACTGTTGAAAGAGTTTTTTCTGCGATGAAGATAATTAAGAGTAGGTTGCGCAATTCTATGGCAGATCAACTGATGAATGATTGCTTGATTACATACATCGAGAAGGATGTATTTGATTGCATTGACAATGAAAGTATTATGCAACGATTTCAACGAATGAAAACACGCAGAGGGCAATTGTAATTATTATATTCTAATTCTACTAGTTATTTTTGCGGATAAGTTTGATGGATACAACAATGACATATTATATTTTTGTGGCTATATATTTGAGTTGTTTTTTTTTACTATAATTATCAATTTTAATTTATTGTCTGATACTATAATTATTGACCCCACTGCCAATCAATCCTGGCTTCGCCACTGTTTGCGGCGCTTTACTAGTAATGCCGTGAGTTTGATCCCAAGCACCGATCAAAACTCAATCCATAGTCCCAAGAGTACCTGGGTCTTTACGCCAACCATAAGCCCACCTAAAAGGACAAGTTATTGGTACTCTTAATAGTAAGGTTGACATATTATATATATTTCAGTTCATACCACAAGTTCTGATGGCTAGAGACATTAAATATGTTGTTATTTATATAAATATTCATTATCTGCATCTTCCTTGCAGATACAAATCATAATATGCCTGCTAGTTGTTTTGTTAACTGGTCAATCTTCAGGTTTGCACAACTATCGAAATGATCCAATTCCTGCGTAGATGTGGAGAGAACTACAACTATGGAACTTTCAGCCACACATTTCATTACTACACCGGATAATCAATGTTTCTAGAAGGAGCTACCAGAGAATTTTATGGTTCATCTTGTTCTAGAATTTTTATCTCGCAAACAACTATAGGAAGTGGTATCATAATGTGATTATTATATTAAACCGATGAAAGTTCTTATAAGAGAACATAAAAAAGTCCTGATTCGATTGCTGAGATGTTTAAATGGAAAAATAACCCAACCCCTGGCCAGTTAGGAAATTGATGTCATACCATGAAAAGGATATGAGAAGAAAATTCCCATTTATGAGAACAAAATATAGAACTTTCAATAAGATAGTAAAATCCTACAGAGGGAAGAATAGTACAGTGTTGCATACCTTGATTAGGAACAGATATAGTAGCATCTGTGAAGCGAAAAGCAAATGTAAGACCATCCTCTGACCCATCTCTGAGAAAAAGGATAAATGTAAGCAAGTACGAAAAAATTGAAGGAAGAAAAAAAGAGAGGGCAGGTGATAATAAACTTGAAACACAAAAGACAAACATAAGGGGAAAATAAATCTGATAAAAGAAATGGAAAATGATGAACAAAAAACTTCTAATAACTTGCCTTTTGTCTTTCGAAGGGGTTTTGTTTGCAAGTCTAGCAGTTTGCACAGCAGCATCGGCAGATGCGGCTTCAGGAGTTGCTCGAAGAATCTCACATATGAGTTGTTGGCATTCACTCTATCACGCAAAAGTGGAATATTAACAATGTGTGATACCTCGTAGATTAATTTTCAGTAATGCATACATATCAAAACAACAATGTGATAGAAATATTGACAGAGCAGACTTTGGTACATTGGGTACAGCCCCCAATCATGTTCAGCCAAATGTCAACTAAAATGCCTTAAACATCTAACACGAAGTTGATAGGTAAAAATGAGTAGTCATCTGTAAAAATTGAATGGTTGATGATACAATTAAGATACTAATGAAAAATACAATGGAATAGATACCTGTAAAACCGTCAAGGAAAAGCCAATACTGTACCCTCCAGTATCATGGGATGCTTCAGAATCTGGGTTCCAAGTTAAATCTGCTCCCATCGACTTTGGTGTGTTCAAGTCAACTTGGTGTAAGGATTTCGATTCAAGAAGTTCTCCAACTATGACATGGTTTTCTGAACATTGAACAAATCAAAAATTAGATTCAACATAAGGGGGGCAGAGAAGGAAGGGAAACCAAAATCACTTCATCCTAGTAAGATTTCTGACCAAATATCCGAACAACAGTGTCTAAAATAGAATCAAGAAGTTCCTTGGCTGCAGCCTGCGCTGCTCCCATGGGAGCCATCAAAGGTGAGACAGGACTGACTGCCATTATTGTTCCAGCCAGCGATATTCCATTCTGACGTTTCTGTTTTGGTAACTGGTAGCTCTGCAGTTGTCCTTTCAAATAATGGACGCCTGTAGTCGATGTTCGTGCAGCCTGGTTAATGCCAGGCCTTGAAGAAATAACATGTTCTGCGTAAGCTCTGATCTTAGTAGCAATGATCTCATGGATTGTAGGTCGCAATCTTTGGCTGTTATGAAAAAAATATAAAAAGAAAAATTAGTTTTTCAAATATGTAATCTTGCAATAAAGGGAAGCCATATAAGATGCGAAGTATAATATCAATTACATGATGAAATCTGATGTAACAATTAGAGCAATAATGTTAGCTTTCACTGGATACGAAACCAGTTATATTCGACCATTTCACGAACAAAAACTGTTCAACTATTTCTCAGCATATACATTGTCATTCAGGTTGAGTCATCTCTGCCACTATTGACATAAAAAACTACGTTAATTACAGAAATGATGCAACTTCCTAAATGCTAGTACATAAAGAATGTAATATAATGATTATCCGTTCAGCTTACTAAATGGTATAATTCTAAATGAAATCTATTTTAAGTTTTGGATAAATTTGGCAGTACCACTAAAGTGAATCCATAGGCAGATTAAAACATTACACTAAAATAGTGAGGATGAAGCATATGAGGATCAAAAGCAGGAGCCCATCATACTAGAAATGTGAAACTAGGCATAGGAATTTGTGGTGCTACTTCCATTCAATCTCATCGACCTCCCAGGAAACTTTTCCTGGAAAAATTATCATCCCTACTCATTCCATTGTTATTGTGGCAAACATCTGTTCTCCTCATTTGCAAGTAGTACATCTAAGCAAACAATTTTAGTTGACTTGATACTGATGATATTATCATACTAATCAAACTTACCACGAATCTGTTTGATTGACCACGAATCTGTTTGATTCATATAAGTAATTTATTATCATCTGATGTTACTTCATCATTTGTTTGGTATTCTTGTGGAGAACCGGGTGTCCATGAGTTTGGTGGGGACTTGTTGGTCACTAAATTTTGTGGGTTTGGAAGGCGTAGGGAAGCTAAAGTGCTTTGGTATCAAATAACAAGAGACTCGACAGACACCAAGAAGTGGAATTTTTCATGTTATACCATTTTTGTGCCTCACCTTCTATTTCCCCAATTTCTTTGCGACTTATTTACCAAATTCATCGAATATTGTTACAAATTGGACCAACACAAGGTCAAGGCGTTAAGGCGACGCGAGGCGGTGGTCAAGCACCTAGATGCCTATGCGATAAGGCACTTAGCCTAGGCGTCCATAAGGCAATAAATTGTTCACAATGTACAATTTATATATGTATAATTCTATATATAATGTACTTTAAAATACATCAAACATAGAAACGTTATACATTAGTGCCTAAAATAAAGTTACTAACACTATGAGTACCATCAAGAAACACAGATACAGTAATATTTCACAAATACAAATATTAGCATTCTTATAATTTATAATTAAAGAAAAAAGCACACATGTAAAAAATATAATCAAATAACAAGGCATAGATTAAGTAGTAAAAAGTACTGCTGATAAAAAAAAACTACTGAAAGTACTAGTAATGCATCCAAGAATAGATTAAGCTATATTACATTCTCAGAACATGCCACAAGCTTTCTAAAATCCACCAAACAAGGTGTTGAAATTTATTTTAACAAGTAGTGCAATCACTATATGAAGAACCATCCATCAAAGAATCACTACAGAATTACCGGTTTTTTTTTTATAAAATGAAAAAGTACTACTAGTCTACTTCAGCACACTGCTTAACAAGAAAATATAAGTCTCACTCGGCAAGTCGCAGCAGCCTCTAATCTCTACCTCTCTTACTCTCTCTGTATATATGTTTTATGTGTGAGGATTTTCAACGAGGTAACCTGATGGTTTGTGGGTTATTAGTCTTTCTATCTAGGGGGTTTCTTAGGGTTAAAGAGTAGCAAGGTGTTCACACGCCTTGCTACTCTTCACCCGCCTGGACACCTACACGTCACCTAGGTAAAGAATTGATAAGCATGCACACACCTAAATTTTAATTCGCGAATAGGGTTTAAGTCCGCCCTCGGAATTAAGAGCTGCACTGCTGATAGGCAGATTCTGGGACTAAGTTGAGCACTTCATATTGGCAAGGAAAACACTACATCATTAACTTAGTGATACAAATATGAGTACAAAAGCAATATTGAATGGCCAAAAAGGGGAGTCTATTGTCATTCAAACATATAAAACAAAGGAAACTCACAAACTACAGAGAGAAGGAATATAGAACCAAAGTATCAGATCCAGGCTTTGGAAATCAAAATTCTGCCTTAAAAGTTATTTCACCTCTGAATACCATGCCTTTTAATATTTGAAAGTGCACACCTGACAGACAACATACCATATTATAGCACCAGCAGCTGCAACTTTACCAAGCATGCAGAGGCACTCGACCATAGTCTGCAAATACTTCACATGAATAGGAGCATCACTCTTTCTCATTGCTTCCTACAAAATATTTAAAATCCATAATTCAGCCAATGAAGCGAAGTAAATCCATTTTAAAGTTAACAGATGTAATTGTGGAGTATGTACGGTGCTCATACAACAAATTCATCTGGAGTGGAATATGAAAGCCATGTTGGAATTTGACGAGAAACGACTTTCACATCCTTTGAAGGATTATCACCACCATTGACCCTTATTGAGGCAGCATGCCCATCTGATGCAGCTTCGTCATGTCCATCAAAAACACCATCCTCCTCATGGCCATCATATGATGAACTGAAAAGGGTTGAATGAATAATAACACAATGTTCGCTTTTCATGCATGTATACAATCCAAAATGCAGAGATTTTTTTGGGGGGGGATTACTAAAAAGAAGATTGATTGTAGGGTTGTCAATGAGAGAAAAAGTAGGAGAGAGAATCTATATTTGAGAAACTGGTAGAAGAGAAAAAAAATATTATTCTATATGTACGTACGTTGATTCATGTCATTTCTTCCATGAATATGTACGGTAGTATGTCTGATGTTCATTGCTCATTGAATCCTAATTAAAATTGTCTCGATTGAACATATGATACTCGTTGAAGCCAATTTCATCAAATTAATGTATGTGCTTGTGAAATTAATTAAGCCTAAAATCTTCTTCTTTTTAATCTTTCATTTTTTTTAATAAAATAGACAACATATATACTAGTTCCATTATAGAATTAGACTTACATTTTTACAAAAATGATTTTTAGGAAAAATTCGTTTTAAAAAGAATCTTGAAAGATAAAGTTTATAGAAAATCTAGAGACAAGTTTAGTTTTTTTTTTAAATGGATCGATTCAAATCATGATCCAAATTATTATTGGATCAAGTGGATAGTAGGGCAGATCATGATCAATCATCCATTATCACAACTGATGGATTATATAGTGTGCTTTGCTCGATTTGATCCATTGACATACCTAATTGACTGTATTGAATCCCCTATAGTTCTAGCAACTTGACTTGTTCTAATAGGGAATTGTCCAATACCTTCTACTTCATAGTCATAGGTCAGATGAACATAACAATTTTGAAAATTATCTTTAATATAATCTTTTTGTAACAATAATGTTGTTTTCAACATAACCATACCAGCTAAACATGTTTTAGATTTTTTATTTAATATTCATATGACTAATGATGAGTTTATTACTCTTTTACATAGTTGTTAGATATGACACAAGATACATATCTTACGCTACGATGCATAAGCAATTTGATGCAATAGTGTTAGCATGTCAAAAAATGAGCCATATCTTTCGATAAAACACATGTATCCGATAAGAGACGCTCGATACATTTTTAAGTTAGAAACTTACCTTGTCAGAGTTAAAATAATACATTAATGCCTCATTCTCATATGGCGACATAAACAAATAATTTTAGCTTTCTTTTGAGCTAAACTTAGTAATTTGTGGCCTAATTTCCCTTTGAATTTATACTTAAAAGTTAAAAGGTAGACTATTTTTTTCTTAGTTCCTTAATAAATATTACTCAAATAATTTTTGACTATTAATTAACACTATAGTTTTAGCTTTTCAAACTATAATTTGATTATATAGCTTTTTTATATGCTTATTGACTACTTTAATATTACACTTAACTTAATATATTTTGTTGTCCAATAAAATGAGTCTTTTATATGATTAAAATGTATAATTATTGTGTTCTGCCAATCTTTTCGTATCTTACAATACAAATCACAGCACGATACAAAATTTACGATTCGAAAATTTTTGATACACGATTTGACAACTATGGCCATTTAGAGTATTTATTTTGCTGGACAGAAGTCTATCCTGTAGTTTAGACTAATTTAAAGGGCTGAAATTTAATATTTCATAAGGCAACGCCTTGTGTATTATAAACAGTTGTTCCACAAAGTATTCAGTAACTTTTGATGAAATTTAATATATTCTTATAGCTTTAACTAGCTCTTTGTTTCCCTTGAAAAATTATTTTCTTGTCATTCTCTGATTGCATTACTTATGGTCATATTATGCACTTGTTTGAGGTCATTTTACAAGGAATTTCCCCTGGAAGGAAATTTCTAGGCTGGCCAACTTTTAAAACAGATTTCTGTGTCATGTGCCGCTAGAGGGGATATTCTCAACACTGACAACCTGAGAATGAGAGGCAAAGAAACAATGAATTAGTCTATTCTTTGTAAGGGGCCTGAGGAGAGCTAAAAATCACAAGCTCATTCATTTTGTTATGGCTCGGGAAGGACTTGTAAACCCTTCGTTCTCTATTTTTTATGTGAATTAGGTTATGCACAAAACAGTCAAAAGATTTATTGGCTCCTTGGTGCTGGGAACGGGTTTGAGGAAGAGAAAAGTATGTTGCTCCTCATTGTCTTATACAGTCGATTTGGAGAGAACGTTATAGGAGATGCTTTCAGCACATGAAGTGCAGTCTTTAAACTTGAACCTGCTCCAAAAGTCATTTTCAGGGGATTATTTCCTTATGTCCTGTATCGGAATATTTGGATGAGTCAGCACTTAGTTTGTTTCCCTGGTGCCAGGTGGAGTGTGTACATTTTTCTGGGGTGCTGGTCCCTTGTAAGAAGAGGTAGCTGATCTGTGCAGTGAATAGATTACTGCTTTCACCTGATTGGTGGGGGTCTTAGCCTGTTTTCTTCTTTGTTTCTTTCTTGGTTCTCCCTTCTGGCAATTTCTTTCTACTAACGAGTACTTAACAGGAAAAGAGCGGGTGAACCACGAAAACAAATCAGGGAAAAGTATATTGACTAGACCAACTCCACCTTCACAAAGAATATTCTTTGTTTTTTAGAACAGGCGTATAAAATGGGTCATAACTTAGAGCAATAGCAATAGCTACCAGCAATTAGAGACTTACACATACAAGTTGCACAATAGCAGTCAGAGATATGATCATGTCTTACCCTCCATCCACAGAACTAGGAACGTAAGATCCATCTACAAGGCCATATGCACCAAGCTGATTGTCACCTTTCAGTAACCTAGTTCTCCGAGAAAGAGGTTGTGAATTATTCATTGAAAATGCAACTGCTGTGGTAGTTGGAACTGCATCATCAATGTCATGTATACTTGCAACAGCTGAGCTGCATAAGGGAAAAATAAAAAGCACCATAAAAACATTATACCCTCAAAGAAAATGCTAAAGAAAGAATCTTGCACTGATCCAAGAAAGCATAACAGCACTATAAAAAGAACAGTCAAAAGATGAGAGTTTTGAACTCCTTTTCAAGTCCCCAATAAAAATTGACAGGAGTTTTTCTCACAAAACTCCAAAATACATTGATTGCATAGTTACTTGCCTCAGTCTAGCATGATAAAAGATGGTAAGTTTTGTATCACCAGTAAGAGCCAAACTCCTCCTGGACTAACAAGAACAAACTGACAGCTTACTGAAAATATTAAAGAAAAAATAATTACCTGAATTCGCCCTTATTGTAAAGATGGGCATGCAAATCCTCCAACACTTTAAAAAAGAGAACCCCTCGCATCTTTGCCAGCTCAGAGCGGACATCTTGAAGAGCACCAACCTGGCCAAACCAGCCACTATAAAATTATTATACCAAATACGTTAAAATGTCTATATACACAAACCAGTAACTAGGCATTCAGATAAATGAGATTTTTAAGTTGTAGAATCCATTTGTGGATATTAGATATGCTATATCCATGTTTAAGCATGTGGAGGATAAGGTAAAGATAATATTTCGAGTCTGGAAATATGTAAACAAACAGGAGCAGGATTCCTAGGCACACTTGTAAAATTAATACTGAATGACAAGATACTCTTGTGCTTCAGTTCGATTTAGAGACGAACTGATGTGCTAAAATTTAGTAGGAACTTGAAAGTATTATCTAGTTTCACATATTAGGCTTCTCAATCAGGAAAGAAATTTGCAGGTAGAACGTATTAAAGGAAAAGGTTACACATAAAGAAAGATCCTTTCCTATGAAGATAGATACAAGTGTGATGGTCACATAATAAAGAAGATAGATATCAGATAAACCAACCGTTTGGAGGCCCTCTCTCTCAAGCATCAGAGTTGATTGAACATGTACTTGCACTGCAGCATAAAACTGCTTTTCATTAACAAGCTTCTCAATACGATCTGGAACCTGAGCAACATTTGAAACAGTAGAAATGTAGATTTTTTTTAGACAAACCAGAGTTGCAGCGGACAAAATTGTAAATTCCACCACCAAT
The DNA here is from genome assembly GCA_020205505.1 of Panax japonicus. Classification (NCBI taxonomy): domain Eukaryota; kingdom Viridiplantae; phylum Streptophyta; class Magnoliopsida; order Apiales; family Araliaceae; genus Panax; species Panax japonicus. The sequence continues at coordinate 70,759,283 of CM035107.1, read as the reverse complement.
GTATGAACAAAATTGTAGAGATAACGTATATAGAGAACCTAGGACTTGGGGACCAAGTAAACTCTACGAAACAAATTTTAAGAAATAATATTTAAAGAAATAAAGTCCTAATTGATACCTACTATAATTACAACCTACCATGAAGAAACTCCTAAAAAATATGTTAAATAATTGAAAGATATACATTAGATTTATTTCTAAATAACAATAAAAAATAATTAACAATAATCCCTTAATCTTCTTTGTTGTTCCACATCATTATGGATAGGTAATTGTGCAGTTTACTTTTTTAAAACAATAAGAATGTGACTACACGACCGAAAAAGAATCTAACAAGATGGGAAGTTGTGTAATCGCTAGTCTACAATGAATTGGGGCAAAAGGTAGCAAACGGTCGGTCACAAAAGAACAAGAAGCCTTCCCAGAATAAATTTTTTCGGATAAAACAAAAGGAATTCATTGATGAAGAGAGAAGAAATCACCACGCGTGTCAAAGACAAAGAAGTCCTTCCATAAAATAAAAAACAAAAGAAAGTAAGAAAATAAGTGGAAAAAAGGGTAAAGCATTAGTAAAGCACCACCCACCAATCCATATAAATATCAGACAAAGAAATTTCTCAAAAATCTCACAATGCATGAGCCTAAAGGGAAGCAAAAAAGAAATTGTATTACAACATAAATTTATATTCATTGCTTAACCACAAGAAATCCTAGTTTCCTCTCTATCCAAACCTATGTTATATGGACTTGGATGGAGTGTCCAGTTGAACACGGTATTTTGAAGAGTCCGACACGGTTACTCCTCAATTTTATTAACTTTTAATTGAAATGAAGTGTTCAGTAACCATACTCTTGTCCGTGTGTCGAGTGTCAGACACGGATACTTAAGGATAAAATGAAGAGTCTGTGTAACATAGATCCAAACTCCCCACAAATTAGCAAAACAAGCATGTCTTCAAATAATCATCCTATCCTTCCCACTGCTAACAAATGTTGAATTTATATTTACTTGATCCCTGGAAGTGGACTAGAGTTCTCTTTCTCATCGACAAGCACTATATATGCAGGATGTCATTTTATACTAAAGCATTTTAAATAATAATTTCAACTACCTTCCAAACCACAACTCTTTAGGGATTTATCGAGATAACTGAAATCACAACTTACAAGTCACTCTCTGTAACAACCCAGGACTGAATCAAATCATAATATACTAAGGTCCAATACACTGTATCAATAATATCTTCACGGGTAATCTTAACCCACCACAAGCACACCCAAAAGGTTATACTTAAATTGCTTAACAAAAAAGTAAAATTATACAAACTATATAGTACTTAAGTTAACTAGAGCTTAAAAAAAATTGTAGCCCAAATAAAAAATATATATTATACATATTAATTAGTAAAAATTGCACCTATATAGTTGAGTATAACTTGAAAATCTTAAAATTTACTAGCTCAATTTTTATGCAATGTAGCATTAAACGTAGAAATGAGATGTTTGTTTTATCATTTGAATAGTGTTATGTATGCTAGATAATGTTTTTTGTTAACTTAATTGATCCATCTTGTTATTCTTAATATTTAGAATTTTTCATAATTTTTCTTTAAAAATTTAAAGCTTCTAACTAGCGCAGTGATACGTATCGCCCGAAATCGATGTCGAATCAAAATGACCAGCCGAAGCATAGGCCACTACTGCGATTTTAAACCAAACCATGATTCTATAAGAATAATTACAATTACAAGAGTACTCTATGATAATCAGTGATCTACTTTCCATGTATAGTTATGGATCTAAAACTAAACGCTTTCTTTAGCTCATTTTTGATATACTGAATAAACATATTTGTATCTCTAACATGATATTAGAGGGTTTAATCTTCAAAAGACCAACTAAGAGTCTTGCGTTCTAACCGACGGTGAATATCTTATCAACATTTCTACTTAGTAATATTTTGTTTTGAAACAAAACCTGGTCATTGTTTGTTTTGTGATGAAAAAAAATCTATGCATATATAATATATATAATTTTATATATATATATACAAGGGAGTATACGTCTTAAACATAAACTAATGTGTTTTGCACCAAATATGACACAATTTTAGTTGATAAAATGGTGAAATGTCAAAACAACCATTAGCCATCAATAAAAATGATGGAAATATCAAAACTACTATTAATGAAATCTCTCAAAATAACGGGACATGCATAAGCTCGTGTTTGTCTAAGGCAAATACTCCCATTTCCCCTATACATGTACTTATACATATATAAAGTGTGGTTGTGGCAACTACCCCAAACGACATAGTTCTAGTTAATAAAATGATAAAATGACAACAATACCACTAACCAATACCAGTATATAATAAGGACAAGCACAATCAAAAAGAAAATAAAGAGTATTACAAAAGAAGATAAATGAACTCCAGGTGATGGACCTGGAAGAGGGGATCCCAATTTGAGTTGATTTCATTGGTCCTGAGTCAATTGACCGAGTTTCCAACTTGCCTTTTTCCCCTTCTGTTCATCTTCTAATTTGCCTCTTCTTTTCTTTTCTTCTCAACTTCCCTCTTCCCTTCCTCTCTCTCTTATAAAGACTTTATTTTCTAATTAATTCGCGCACACCCAATCCTTCATCCGCTCTAACCCCAATCACACCCAAAGATACCGCAAATCAAGACCATGACAATAAAAGCGAAGCCCAAGAAGCACACATCAAAGGAACTCACTGCCAAAATTGGATGCCGCAACAGCAATACGGGCGGAGGCAAGGCTGACCAAGTCAACCAGATGTGTAACACCCCGAACTCGCTACATGTCTGGAGTGCCACACACCGCAAATCCAAAGACCCGCAAGGCAACAATATCAATAGCACAGCCCAAACGAAAACACAATAATGAAACTAACTTGAAACCAAACAGTCTTTCATTAACAAATTTACACTAAAATTTAATAACTAAATACTGAAAACATAACTTTGGAGACACGGCTCCATTAAACAAAAGTCTTATCATAATTCTAAAATATTTCTAAACTTCTTAAACAAAAATATCTTCCGGTCTTCTACAATGCTCGGCTCTTAACAAGTTTCCTGTAGAAATTATGTAAGGGTGAGCGATGAAGCCCAGTAAATGACAATCTTTACTATTTAGGTGGATCAAGTACAATTTGCAAAACATTTTTTTTTCAAAATAACTTTTTTCAATTCAATAACAATAGTAAACATACTTTTTCGAAAATAATATATTCTTGTTCAATAACAATAGTCAATATATACATTCAAAACCAAAACCAATAATTACAAACTAAAGTTTGAAAATGATTTCAATTTCTTCAATAAATTCAATGTATCATTTAATCCATAGCCCTGAAGACTAAGGTTACAGCAGCCCTGTAACACGGCCCAATGGTTCGATATAGTCAATGATACGCCCCCTACTAAGGTATCTTATCATGCACGCGTCCCGAAAAGCACCCCCGAAGGGTATCTAAAAGTGTGCACCTTATAGGTCCTAAATTGTTCCAGAACTAGCGTAAACACTAACGTTTTTGTACATAATCGGACTGAGATTTCTAAAAATAATTTCTCAATATTTTCGATATTCAAATTTATAGGTATTTCACAGTTCCAAATCACATAATATCATTATCTAAATCAAAATTCTATTTTGATACTTGATCCGGGTTTTTAACAAAATACAAGTGTAACATTTTTATTCAAATAGAAGCCTTAAAATAAAGTATAACAATTTTTGAAACAATACATTTAGGCATCCGAATAATTACTAAAGCATACATAATTATAAACAAAAATTTTAAAACACTAAATAGCTCGAAAAGTCACTTGACTCGATATCGCTGAACACAAATTTAATAGCCGAACAATTCCTAAATATAAATTTAGAATAATTAAATGTCATAAGGATACAATTTTATTATTTAACAGCTTTCTTATTTTGTTTTAAAATAACTATAAGTATATTTACAAAAATATTCTTTCAATATTTAATCCTTTTTCAAAAAAATATTACTATTATGCCAAAATAATAATCTAAATACACAATAATAATTAAAACTACAAAAATAAAGACAATGCAAAATACTAATTACTAACAAAATAATACCAAAATATCAACTTTAACTAACAAACTAAATACAATATTTAAAATAATAATAATACAGAAAACTACGTAAGAAACATACCCGAATATACGAGTTTCACAGACTGCCTACGCACTCGAAACCAAAATTTAACTAAGGAGGTTTTATAAAATAACCTTCCACAACAAAGCCTTTTTCAAAATTGGAGACCTAATTGTTAGTGAAAGAAACAAAAGGGCTAAGCCCTTCTATTTATAGACTTAGGAAAGGGTAAATTCGAATTTAGAAGATGTGGGACTTGGTTCATTACAAGATGGGACAGGTGAAGGGAGGACATGCAACCTTCCTCTTCCCTTCCTCTCTTATAAAGACTTTGTTTTCTTATTAATTCACGCACACCCAATCTTCATCCGCTCTATCCCCAATCACACCCAAAGATATGGCAAATCAAGACCATGACAGTAAAACCGAAGCCGAAGCACACATCAAAGGAACTCGCCACCAAATTGGACGCCGCAACGACAATAGGGGCGGAGGCAAGGCCAACCAAGCCAACCGGATGGGGCAGGTGAAGGGCGGATATGCAAAAGTACGAGTGTCCGACTGTAAGATTACGGCACCGGACTTGAAACGATGCAGATTCATCACGATTCCAAGCACCCAAAGATCCCCTTTGTTGAGTTCACGATTAACAATCCGTCTCTCAATTGTCCAACCGCGCCCAGAAGTTCGTGGTAGCCTCAAGAAATGAATTAATTTTATATGGATTCTTTGGCATAGAAACATAATGATGCAGGTTGCAGTCTAAATTTATATGACGCTCAGAACGAAGAGGATAACGAGGTAAATACTTGATTTTGCTATCCGAAGTTAGTTTACTCTCCCCAAATTGTTTTCTTTGTTGGTCCAATTTGACTTTGAGTTGGTGGTTTAGAAAAGTGCACATTACATGTTTGATGAAATGCCAAAAAAAGAATACTTCCTTCTAAGTAGTACTAACCTTTATGTGATATTAAGAGTGCAATGTTTCCCAGATACATTATTGAATCGTTATACAGTTTGTGGAGGGTGTAAATGATACATAATTGAGGAAAAACAAAGGAATAAAGTTTGGTAGGATCTGAATTTTTTATTTTTTTTGATATATAGTACTCCACTCATTTTCTTTTGTGCTAGCTCCAATATTAGAGTTTGATTTTAATAATAGACTTGGTGATACTATTCCAAAATTTTCTCTTAATGAGTAGTCAAGTAGATAAAGCTAGATTTTTTTCGTTTTAATATCAATATTGCTATTCAATTGAATAAAAAGGCTAAATAGAAAATTAACAACTTTTCTATAACTTCAAGGTCTTTTACATTGGAGCTCTCATTTTGGGACAAAGAGAGTATTGTGTAAGCTTTTCCATTTCTCATTGCTTTTTGTGTGCTTCATTGCTGCCCCAATATTAAAGACCATTCTAGCTCGAGATATGGTCTCTACTATGTCAAGCCTTACCATAATGCTATAACGAACCATTATATACAATTGCTATGCCATGGTTCCATGTTCTGTTAAGGTCGTCTGTTATAGATCTTTTTTTTATAGTAGTTAATATTATCATTTGATAAGAAATTTTGTTAAGCAATATATATATATATATATATATATGCTCACAACGCCGGAGGGAATACATGTTGTCCATTTTGCTTCTTTGAAGTATCGCACATCACATGAACTCATTAATGGTTAGTTTTGTATGCTATAAAAACTTGATGTGCTCTGATGGTTGATATGATATGATATATATATATATATACCCTTTGTTGATGTAAGTTGATGTTTGTCTTTTTCTCAGATAACTTAACCCAAACAGCAGGAGATTGACATGATGTAGATGTGAGTTTGGACTGCAGTCGTGCACCTGCAGCATTTGAGGAACAACGAAAGGTAGTGGTAATGAAAAATATTTTTAAGCAATATTTTTAACTAGAAATTGTTACTTATTTAGATTTTTAAAAATTTATTCTTCAATATTAAGTCATAGAATTTTGATGTAGCACGGGTTGCACGGGTTCTTAGGCTTGTAATGGTTAAATGACACAACTACCCTACTATAATACTTCGGTCACATCTAGATGGTTGAGGTGACCACAATTATCCTAAGCCCATATACATGTATACATACACAGATATTGTGCTATCATGTTCGTCTTTGTTTCATTGTTCCAGACTAATATTCCTTTGTTGAATTGTTCTTATGTCAAATCTAATTGGTAGAATAAAAATAAATTCTAAGGAAAAGCAAAAAATTGTTTCAGTGATTCTGTGAAGCGGTTGTCGTATCAAGTGAACTTGATAATTGACAACTTTTTCAAGCTTTCTAGAGCAAGCGTTAACTTGCTTTGAGTTAACCTCTGATGGCGGTGATTTTGTAAAATGTGCACTTACAACAACGACTGATTAAATCGAGATGACGAAAATGGATTAAGTGCCACATTTTCGTATTACATTTGAGTTTTGAGAAAGGGTGGTTTGTCCTTAGTAGTTAATTTCTTGGGTTGAAATATCCAAGTGGATGGTTAATTTAAAAGTAATGATTTTCATGGGGGCCAAGGTTTGAGGAAGATGTGTCATTCAATTTTTTAGGTGGTTGGAGAGTCCTCCATTGTTGAGAAAGGCGAGGAGTCCTTCGTAGTTGTTTTGGGGGGTTAGAGAATCCATGACAGATGTTGTAGGTAGGAGACAAATGTTCTCCACTATTGTCAGCACATGATGTCCATAAAATGTGGATGTGTGAAGTTATGAACCGAGAGCATAGTTCTTAGAATCATACAATACACAATAGGTATCATACGGTACGATACCATGGTTATCAAGGCGTCGCCTAGTCGTCGACTATGCATCAAGGCGTTGGACGTTGGACAAGGATAAGAACCCTAAGGTGCACATAAGTTATTACATTTAGAATGTTTTATACGGTGAAATCCCTAATATCATGTAATTCCCTCCATTCCACAGGAAAAAAAGCCTCATTTCGACTTTTTTTAAAAAAAAATCATTCTGCAAAATCTTAAATTCTAAAAGTTAATAAGAATTCATTTAGGTTTTAAATATAGTAAGCTTTGTAGTTAATAATAGTATTACAATACTTCCAATTTATTGACAATCAAATGAATTCTTATCATGTAAACTGTTTAAAAACATCACAAACAGAGTCAAACAGCAGCACCGGTGAAATCCGAGTGCACGAAAAGAAATATGATGATGATTGGAGATCTCACGCGCCGGAGTGAGGGGGCGCGAACTTCTTGATGTTGCGCCACGATGATGATTGGAGAACTCACGCGCCGGAGTGAGGGGGCGCGAACTTCTTGATGTTGCACGGTAGAGCGTAGGAGGTTTTAGCATGTCGGCAATACAACCACTGTGCTCGCCTATTGAAAACAATCCTTTTAATATGATAATCTCAGTTGTTGGGTTCCTATTTCTGAGACTGAGTTGGCGTGTTTGATAGAGAGCTGAGTTGTGTAAAAAAAAATTAGCTTTGCAGACATGGGTGTGTCTAGTCACTGATGAGTGGTAACTGATTTGAAAGTCTCTAATATCACATGTTGGTGAGGAAGTTTGTGGACTGTGATGCCTTGTATATTTCTTGTGCTCGGTCACTTTAGTTAAATGAAGGACAGTTAGCTACCACTTATTTATTTAGGGGTTGTTTGGCAATAGGATATCCTTTTTCTCTTCTTCTTATACTTTAGTCTTTTTTCATAATTAAAATATACTAATTTCATTTATTATTAATATAAACATACTTTTATATTAAATAATTAAAGTGTATTTTCTTCTATATTTAATATATTTTGAAGTTTATATATCAAAATAACTATAAAAGTATAAATTATACATTGTTTGGCAGGCGCCTTACTGCCTAAACACTTAAGCTCCCGGCCATCGCCACCCTATGTACGATACAGGAGCATTTTGAAACAAAAACACTAACGAATTAGAAAGTCATTCATATCTTACAATACGTAGCACGTATCCTATGATGCAATATGATACGATCAATACATTTGTAAGTTTTAAGTTAAACGTGAACCTAATAAGATTTAAATAACACATTAAAGCTTCTTTTTCATTAGAAAAGGTGTTCAATCGATCTACACAATAATTTTTATTTAACTTTCTAGAATTTCTTATCTTTTTCAAAGGATTTTGTTTCCACTTTCTTTTTTGCATGTAGACATAAATACATAGTTTTGGAGTTGTCTTTTGCTCTACACTTCCCAATTTAGGGCTTAATTTCACGTTAAGTTTATACTTTTTAAGTAAATAATTTTCACCTGTTCCTGAATAAATATAACTTAAACAATATTGATTATTGATTAAACCTGTAGTTTAAACTCTACAAACTATAATATTAATATTTAAAAATTTTGTTTATAGGCTCATTTGATTACTTCTTACTTTATTGTCCAATAAAATGAGTTCTCTATATGTTTAAATATATAATTATTATGTTTTGCATATATTTCTGTATCTTACGATACGATTCACAATACAATACACGAACACAGTTTAGAGATTTTCGATTTAACAACTATGATTGAGAGTTAAAATTTAGCTTTAGACATGAACATCAATCCTTTTGAGCTCGTGCCAATTGTAGAGGGAACCTCAATTGGAGGTGAAGTTTTGATAGTCAAATAATTCCATGATATATTTAATTGTATTTTGTTTGAGTCATTTTATTTCCCATTCTTGGTTATGTTTTGTAATTAGTCGTAATATAAGACTTCCAACTTCAGAGGGAGTGTCAAAGGATTCTAGTATAATGGGATATTATTCTATAAGCATAACTATAGGAGTAATTAGTGCTAATAAGTGATCTACTTCCCATGTATAGTTGTGGGTGATCTACTTTCCAGGTATTGTTGTTCGTCTAAGCCTATATAAAACATCTCATTTTTATATAATGAATCAACATCTTTCTCTGTTTTATTAATCTCTCACAATTACCATTGTTAGTTGAGTTTTTATGTCAATTGTAGATCTTCATCAGTCTTTCAACACAAAAAAAAGCTCAGCAAGAACACAACAAATTATGCCCAACTAAGAGAAAACCAATCAACGGATATAAATTCCTAACCCAATGTGAACTTTATGTTGACTGTGGCCTGGGCTACCTGAATTGGTAGCATACATGCTATATACATAATCAACAGATAGTACTGCACGCATTATAGATTTACTATGATTTGAATATTGACTAAAGATAATGTATATACATGCTATAAGATTAACAATGAAGACGATAACATTGACCCCAGCAAAAATGGTGTTCTTTAAAAAGCTGCCTGCGAAATCTTATGAGAGATTTTGCAAGATAAAAAACTGAAAAATCCAACCTCATCATCTAACTACTTCAAGAATTAGAATACACTACGAGGGCGGACGGAATGTAAAATGAAATGTAACATTTGAACTACTTCAAGAATGAGCACACTGTGAGGGGAATTGATTGTAAAATGGAGCCTAGGAAAGTAATCGTAACAAACCTTAGCTATGCCCTCAATTTGATCTAACAAGGCGATTATGTGACGTAATGTAACTGACCGATACCACAACTGGTGCAATTGTTTATTACGGGCACCGAGAAGTTTCTTTGCCTCTGCCAAATCAATCTTTAAGACGCCAATTCTTTGAGTAGATTCGCTAAATAACCGCAAAATCTGAATGAAAAGAAAAAAAATTAGTAAAGAATTAAATGTAAAGCCAAAACTTACCTTCTGAAACCCAAAATGGATATTTTTTTATAAAAGAAAAGGATAATTGGCATAGTGCCACTGACAACGATAGTTAACAAAAGCCAAAAGGCTTGTTGTTTCCCAGCAAAGGAAGAAAACAAAGAACATTATGAATTGATATCTATAAGTGATTCCAAACGAGAAAGAGAAACAGATGGAGGCAAATTAAGAAATATAATTCATATACAAGATTAGAGTACATACTGCATTCATCAGAGACTGCCATTTCAATATGTACTGCACCCTACTTTTCAGCATTAGGATATATTCACATATGACAAACTGTTGGAGGGGATGTGATTCTTAAATTACTCATTGCTCCCTATAGAGACACTGTTAATTCCTGGAATTGAAACTTATAGATGAGGCATTGATGCTGCAATTGCAAGATCATATATTCTAAAACAATTTAAGGAAATGTCACCCTTTCCTTTGGGTGAGAATGGGGGTGAGGAGCGGGTGGGGAGCGGAGGAGGGGGAGAGGGAGAGGATTAAGGAAAATATGCTAGAAAAGGATTTATTTATTTTTAATAGAAAAAGAAGAATATATTAGAAAAGGGTTAATAATAAATGTTACACACATAGTTACACACACAGCAAGGCAAGAAAAAGAAACCCCTCTCCCTCATTGCTCCCTATAGAGACACTGTTAATTCCTGGAATTGAAACTTATAGATGATTCATTGATGCTGCACTTGCAAGATCATATATACAAAAACAATTTAAGGAAATGTCTCCCTTTTCTTTGGGTGAGAATGGGGGTGGAGAGGGGGAGAGGGAGAGGGTTAAGGAAAATATGCTAGAAAAGGATTTATTTATTTTTAATAGAAAAAGAAGAATATATTACAAAAGGGTAAATAATAAATGTTACACACATAGTTACACCCACAGCAAGGCAAGAAAAAGAAACCCCTCTCCCTCATTGCTCCCTATAGACACACTGTTAATTCCTGGAATTGAAACTTATAGATGATGCATTGATGGTGCAATTGCAAGATCATATATGCAAAAACAATTTAAGGAAATGTCTCCCTTTTCTTTGGGTGAGAATGGGGGTGGAGAGGGAGAGGGAGAGGGTTAAGGAAAATATGCTACAAAAGGATTTATTTATTTTTAATAGAAAAAGAAGAATATATTACAAAAGGGTTAATAATAAATGTTACACACAGTTACGCCCACAGCAAGGCAAGAAAAAAAAACCCCTCTCCCTCAACAACTGCAAGGGAAAAAACGTAAAATATCACAACTGGAGCAAGTAAAGCTACTAGGTTTTACGATAACCTGATCAATATTCCCTATTTATTTTTCTCTTAACCTTTTATATAAATTTTAATGAGCTCATTTGTTTATTTTGACATGTGTTACTTTTAAATAAGAGCTCAATAATAATACTACTCCCTCCCTCAAAAGGATGACACACGTACATTTTTTACACAAATTAAGAAACATGTAAAGTAGAGGAAAGAGAGTAAAAAAGTTCCAAACTTATCCTTAGTGACCCACACAATTATATAAAGTGATGAATACTCTTTTTTAATATAGTAATGGACCCACTAAATGACATATATACCCTTCACTTTAAGTACTTTTCGTCATCCTTTTGAGAACAAAAAAAATTGTACCTCTAGTCATCCTTTTGATCCTTTTGAGGACGGAGGGAGTAAATTATATCTACAAATCAATATATATATATACACACACACACACACACACACACACACACAAATGAAGAGTTGGGATGTGAGGTTGTGAATCCCATAATGGCGCTCCCAAGATTGTTAGACCTTAACTTGATTGACCATTCTCTCGATCAGAATTTGAAACTGTAGATAGATTAGCTGGATTTACTATGGCTAGGGGATATACAAAATAGTTTTTCCTTGTTTTGACAAAAGAGATATTCAGAAATGTAAACCCATTAAAATATAGAATTACAAGACTAAGAACAGAACTCCTTTTTATCTCTCTATCCTGTATCTAATCATGTTTTATTTTTCTATTAAAAACAGAAAGCATGCCAAAATTGAATATTTTCATAAAAGTAAGGAGTTTAGACTTTTCAAACGGAGCAATATAAAAATAATGGAACTGATTTTGTAGTTCAATAGAATTATAATTCACTTGAAGAGAATAAATGGAATCAACAATCTATAATTTCGTATGAGAAGGATCAAACATTTATCCTAGAGACCAAACCAAAAATCATAAAATTCAACAACATAAATTGGATTTTACTAATGATATTATACTTAATAAATTCAGTATGTCAGTATCACCTTGTTCCTTACATCCAACAATTTGTGATCTTAACAATGTATACTTAAAGTTCAAGAAAATACTAATGAATATATATCTCAATAACAAGAAGTTTACCGAAACAACAATACTGCACAAGGAAATCTTATATACAAAGTAGTGGGGGGAAGAGGAACAAATTCTATTCACAGTGCAAATCTTTTGAAATTTATAAGAAAAAATATAAAATAAATAAAATAAAATAAAAAACATGTAAAGGGTGTAACCTGAGAATAATTTTGAATAGCTTTATTGAAGCCACTGTGATAATTATGCACAACTGCATCAACAACTTCCTCAATTATATCACTCTGCTCCTTCAATTTTGCGGCTTCACCTTCACGATCTTTTGATGTCAAAATATGGACAACATGAGGTAATGAATCAAAACGTGCAGTAGCCCAGCTTTCATCAATTCTCGAAAGCTCTTCTCTCAAATGCTGTAAAACCCAATAAACCTCAAAAACAAGAATATCATCAAACATATAACCCATAAATTAACTACTACAACTACAGTATCCAAAATCTATGAATCAAATCAAAGTTACCCCCAACTCATTTCCAGTGTTGTAAAAGTCGATAGGCAGACCTAGGCAACGAGGGAGGCGCCTAGTGCCTTAGGCTTTTCCTAGGCAAACTAGGCATTTTCTTAGGCAGTCTTATTTATTTATTTTTCTATTATACATACTTGTTATAGTATACAATATAGTAGATGTACTTTTTTTATATTTTACATGGAAAATTACATCAAAAAAAAAACAATCTTTCAAGGCTTAAAAAAAATCATTTCAAGTATTGGTGAGCTTCAAAGTAGAGTTTTTTTTATAACACCGCTTATTTCCAGCATTAATTATAAGTGAAATGAGGATGCAAGGAATATAACCCATAAATTAACTACTGCTACTACAGTATCTAAAATTTATGCAAATAATTCAACTCAATTCATAGCTATCCCCAATTCATTCCAGCATTAATTATGAGTAAAAATTGTAAAATGAAAATGGTGCAAATTTAATTACCGCTTTATCCCGAGAAACCGGCAATCCATCGAAAATTCCCATCTGTAGCTAAATGATTGCTTCACAGAAAAAGTTCGTTCAACTGAAAAAAGAAAAGAAAATTAATCAAATGAATTGTAATTGGGGTTCAACCAAATTGGAATTTTCTACTGGACTGCGTACCAGAAAGAGAAAATGAGAAGGATTGGATCTGCGAAATTAAAAAGGGGAATCCAATTTGGGTCTCAATAAAGATTCAAGAGATCATGGAAATATATACATGTATGTACATAAAAATAGAGAGAGGAAAACGATTAAAAATGAGAATTTTCCACGGCGGATAGCTACAGAGCTCCACGGAAGAGGGAGTAGAAAATAGAAATGATGTTCAAACCCAATTACGGGGTGTTCGGCTATGACTTCTAACTTGTTACTTGCTCAAACAATAAATAAATACTAACTAACAATTTGGTATTTATTTAAAAATAACTTATAAATTATTCTTAGTAAGTTAATTTGATCAAATGTACATTTTGCCCTTCTTATTTTTTGTTATCCAATCAATGTATTTTTTTAATATCCTTTTTAATAATTTTTATATTTGTTTTAATTTATAAGTCATTAAAAACCGAACACTTTCATAACATTTTTTACTTAATTTCTGACTTATAAGTTAAATTAGTGTAGAACTCTTTTATTTATAAGTCATAATTTAAAATAACTTATAACTTTAAATTATTTTTAAATAAATGATTGTCCAAGAGCCTACACCATAACAATGATTATTACATAGATTCAATGACTTATTCCATAGAGACTTTTATTTTCTTATATTAAGGGACATGACAATTAATTTTATACAGAGAAAAATACCCTTGTCAATAAAACTGTCCGTAAGCCAAGACAAATAACATACTTTACTGCCACCATTCTCTGTCAAAACTATCCTTTCAGAACATGAGTATAAACAAATTGAATTCTTCATCAATAACTAGTGACATAGACGATTGGAATAGCTCCGCCGTACTGTTAGCAATCGGGAAGATTGGAAGAGCTCCGCCGTACTGTTAGCAATCGGGAAGTCCACGCTGATGCCTGAGTATTGCATGTGGTGGACACGTGATCATTGTTTATAATGGTCGTCGGCTCGAAATTGTTTAGAAAGATTGTTTTGTCGTCTTGGAGATCAAGAGTTACTTCAACGAACTCGTCCACCACAACGGCGCAAATGGAATCAGTTCATGTGGATAATCCATTTGTTAACGATACAATCTGATCGCTCGCTAAATCACCAAACAATGAGTTAAAAACATGAACAGTGAACAAACAAACGCACCAAAAAACATGATGGTGGAAGCTAGGGCTGAGCAAGTAACCAAATTGGAACCGAAACCGCACCAAAAACCGCACAAACCGCACCAATTAAAACCGCACCAACGGTTCCGGTGTATGTGACGGTTTTAGGTGGGTTGAATAACCAAATTTACGGTTTCGGTTTGGTTACTAGCCAAAACCAAACCGCATAAAACCGAAACCGCACCATGTGTGTGTATGTATGTATTATCTCTAGTATATTCTAAAGTTACTTTTCACTTGATCACGCTCAGAGAAAACCCCAGTCTTGCAATGTCATTTTTTCACCAATTAAAAGAAGATGTTAGAGGTTATAGAGTCAAAAATTAAGCAATTGACTTTTGGAATTTTGAATTTGTTTGATGCATTATTGGAGGGGCTTATAGTTGAGGGGCTCGAGCACTTGATGCATTGATTAATGTCAATGCTATAATTGTAATAGCCTAATAGATTATTTTTATTCCTCCCTGCAATATATTTTATTCTATCTTCAGTATATACTTTTAATTTTTGGGGAACTAGATAAACATTCTTGCTTGTTATCGAATAGTCTCCGTTGTTTTATATAGCGCATATTTTAGTTTTAAAGCATGCTTGATATAATTCTCATTGTCGACTTTGTCACTAAGTTAATTGATCGATGTAAGTTTTATGTTAAATTTTATTTAAGGCTTAAACTTTTTTGTTGTTTCAATTGGTTTTGGAACCGAAACCGCACCAATTAAAACCGCACCGCACACTTTAAAACCGAACCGCACCAATCACAAACGGTTTCGGGTGCGGTTTTGAATTTTCCAAACCGCACCTAAGCGGTTTCGGGTGCGGTTTGGACTTCAAACCGCACCAAACCGCACCATGCTCACCCCTAGTCGAAGCCGTCATGGATAGTTTCAGTGTAAAAATAAGTACAGATCAGAAACTTCAACAATTAAGGTATGAAATTGCTTTAGTGTATAGGAGTAGATAATATGTGTACACCTTGAACTTGGATCATGGCCAGAGGCGGAACTAGGGGGCATCTGCCCCTGGTACAAGCGACGGTCCAGGCAGAACTAGGGGGAGGGGGAGGGGGAGGGGGAGGGGGAGGGGGAGGGGCTGGTCTGGGAGGATGAAAGGCCCCCGCTTGATGATATGGTGGATGGTGAGGAGGCACTTGAGTGCCACGGAGGCGTCGCTTGTGCGGTGGAGGCGGTCCATGAGGGACTCAATAATGGTGGAGGCGGTGGAGCGTGAGCTTGTACGTCATTTTCTTTTTTCTTTTTTCTTTTTTTTTTGTAAACTAAAGTGGTAGTACTTCTTTAATCGACATGTATGAGAGAAGAATATTTTTCCAAATCTTTTAATCATGGAATTTGACAGATAAGGTGCGAACCCCAATACGATAAAATCCATTGTCCCAATTCCCAAGCAGCTCACTATACTCTTTTATTTTAAAATTAGAGATTAAATTAAACTTTAAAATTAATTTGATTCATAAAAAATTTAAATTAAATTATTTTTATGATTAATATAATTTTTATATATTATACAATTATATTAATTAAAATTAAATAAATTCCATCACTTTAAAATTTAATATATATGTTATTATTTTTTGAAACGAAAAGAGTAGTATTTAAATTTATTGTCTGATTTTCCAGACACAATAAATCAATTACACTTTTAATTTCTATATGAGACCGTAAAATGACATAATACCTTAAGTTTAACATCACTAATATTATGTTACATGAATGAAACACTCAAATATTCTCTTAAAATTTTAAAATTTTGTAATTGGGATTTTTTTTATTTTTTGGGAATTATATAGGATTACTCGTAAAGAAAAGAGTTGGAAGCAATAGAACATTATCAAGTCCGGACCTACTCGTCGTTGCAACCTACACGTCGCTGCTCCAGACCTCCGGTAACCGCCCTTAAATTTTGACCCCTCTCAAATTTTGTTCTAATTCCACCACTAATCATGGTTGTATTTAGAACTTGATCACACCGCTTTAATTTACCACGTCCGTCCTTGAATTGGAATATGAGTCTTATTTAGAGGTTCATTATAAATGCAAGTCTCGTAACTGAATAGGAATTGACTTCCTTAGAAATGGGAAGTCAAATAAGACGAGGGATCATAAGTCAATTTGGAATTTGACCCTTATAGAAAATCAAACCCCCAATCCGTCAATACAACCATCCAACCACGTGGCATGGGCCCCCTGAATCACTCGAACCCATCAAACCACACTCCAACATTATCCCCCACTCTCTAATTATAAAAATTTTAAAATAAGATAGTATAAATAATATAACAGTTAATTCAGCAAATCATATACTTGCGTTACCACAAAAGACAAATTCCAAGCCTAAGATGCCACGCAACTGACAAAACCCCCAACTTCATCATTACTCCATAAATGGGAAAACGTACCCTTGTCACACGCACGGTACTTCATCTCTTCAAACCTTCTACTCAAGCATCTACATTGTCATTCCTCATCAACACATTAAAAAATAATACTTCACTAGGAGCACAAGTGTCATCTATAATCTTCCATTCACAATATCCAGTGAACATCCAGTCAATCCCACACCATCCATCGACATCGCTACTGCTCTAACTACTCAAATAACCCCATCCACCACATTATCAACCGAGATGACACCATCCATCAACATCGATAAACAGAAACAACCTGCCCACCCTATAGAAAAATGATCACTTTTATCGATAATACCATCCCTGTGACGCCCCCAAAATTAGGTATACATCACCCATCTTGACTCGCCAGATTCATGGTACAGAATTCAAATACAACTTAATAATACAACTGTCGTGTACAATACGACAAAACATAAACTGTGAGTTTGAATACAAATATTGTCTACTAGAGATTATACAAACTCAAAAGTAATCCTCATTACAATTATTATCACACTATTTCACAGAATAGTGAGGACTACTAATGCAACATCTAGGACCATCACTCTGTTCCCCGACTAGCCCCAGCTATGTTCTCATTTCCTGAAGAGAATAGTGAAAGAAAGGGTGAGCTCAACTAGCCCAGTAAGAAATATTATGACTAAGATAATACAAAATAATTTATCGTTAGCCTTCAACAGTGTTAAACTGATAAAATATAATAACTATCAAGTTTAACTGCAGCGGAACAAGCAATCCATTAGAAGAGTCAAGTAGGGAATAAAATCTACTATCTTCTATGATTTAAAAGGTTTTTCATCACTTTTATTGCTAGGACTCAGCTTAATAAATAATCCACATCATCGAATCACCCCTGCACTACGGCCAAGGATATTCTTTAGTATCACGACCACGAATTATCCATGCACTACGGCTTAAAATAATCATGTTTTCATCAATGGTCCTGATCATGCCATAAAATAATTCATCTTTGCATTACGGGCAAAAAGAATCCATAGTCATAATCATACCAAAAACTGTCTATCAATGCACTACGGGCCAATGAGGACTTTTTTCACATCATTTGTAACATTACGGTTATGATTATACCGAATAATCCATGGTCATAATCATACCAAGTCCATCTATGCACTACAGTCCACAGATGACTTTCAACATAATATAAACATGAGGATGATGACAATGATATAAGAATTCAATAAAACAAGTTCAAGAATTAATTTATCCAGGAACTGATAACGTTCAAATTGTCAACATGATACTGCTTTGTAGAGTAAAATTCAAGAATGCTCAGAAGAATATTTTCATGAAAAGATACTGGATGAAGCACAAATATCAAGGATATTCCACTAATTTCATAGAGTATAAAAGTCAAAGTTTTAACCAACTGAGTATAATAAAGAATGGAATAACAAAAGAAATCACCATGCATGCGATAGACCGCACAGGCAAGTTATTCCAACAGAATAATAAAGGATGGAACCAGGTCCGGCGTAAACGCACAGACAGGATATTCCGATAGAATAATAAATAATGAAACCAGGTCCAGCGTAAACGCATAGACAGGATATTCCGACAGAATAATAAATAATGGAATCAGGTCCGGTGTAAACGCACAGACATGATATTCCGACAGAATAATAAATAATGGAACTAGGTCCGGTGTAAATGCACAGACAGAATATTCTGACAGAATAATAAAGAACGGAATATTAGAAGAATGTCACCATGTATAGGGTAGCCCGCGTATACAGGTTATTCTAACAGAATAATAAATAATGGAATAATAGAAGTTCTCTTCATAAATACAAAAGAAATAATACATCTTACCGTAAAAGAAACTGAATATAAGAGTAGGAAAGGAGCATAATACTTTTCTATAGCTTTTCTATAATTTTTTTCTCTAGAGTTTCAGTGAATTCGTAAGAAATAATGAAGGAATGAGCTTCTATTTATAGAAAAATGGACTGCATAGTAACTAACTTATGAACAGTCCAGATTGATTTACTTTAAACGGACAATCCAGATTGGTTTACTATTAAAACTTAAAACAACGGTCCATACTGATTTACTATTAAAACTTTAAACTAGCGATCCATATTGATTTACTATTATAACTTCCACCAGCGGTCCATATTGATTTACTATTATATGTTCAACCAACGGTCTGAAAAATTAGCACATCTCCTTATGGAATAATATTGTACCCAAAATAAATATATCTTACGGGTGAATAGTACCCCGTGAATAGTAACTCGTGAATAGTAACTCATGAATAGTAGCTCATAAATAGTAACTCGTGAATAGGAACTCGTGAATAGGAACTCGTGAATAGTAACTCATGAATAGTACTCCGACATGAAAAGTATCCCGAATACCTAATTGAATAATATATCCTCCAGACATCAATTATACTAACACAAATAAGTCCAACACAATGGAACTATAAAATTCATCTTTAATCAACACGAACTTATTCATCATTAATATTATAATTCATAATATTTAACAACCAGGTCGTTCCCAGGAAAGAGGGGGCTTTCCGATAAGGATTTCTCCTTATTGGCGCATAATTAGGCGACCAAACCTCTCCTTGACAGAACTTCTAGACATTATCAATATTGCAAATAATAATATGAATAACTTTGTTGTCTTAATTATTGATTTAATAATATATCATATAATGCAGATGATACTGTAACAATAATTGAATCAATAATATGAGAAATATGATGCAGCAATTACTGTAGCAATAATTGAGTATAGCTGAGTGACTTCTCACATAAGCATTAATAATCAATACAGTGTGCTACTGTGCAACTACGCGTATTACTGTACTTTTACTATCGAGTAGTTCAACAGTTTAAACGGTAACACCTCCGCCGTTATTTTCATAAAGTATTTTTGTCGTTTTCTCAATCCGACAATAATTCCATTGTGGGGTCCACCAATGATTGTGTCGTTGTACGAATATTTCCTGTTAAAATGAATATTCTCCGACCAATTGAATATTATATAACAACTTGCGTACTTTGCAAAATTTATAAATATTACCCACAACTATAACATTACATCAAATCTATAACATTACATCAAATCAACACCATAATAAAAAAAAAATTATTTCGAGAAAATTAAATCTTTATTCATAAAATCTGGGGTCTCACAATCTCCTCTCCTTATGAAATTTCGTCCTCAAAATTTACGTATGTACCTGGTATGCCGAACAGGTGAGGATACATTGACTTCATTTCAAATTCTAACTCTTGAGGTATAACCTTTGAGCGTCGAATATGATCCTTCTTATCCAAGATGTTAACACGTATCTCCTCATATGTTAAATCTTCTGCTATTTCGTCCGGTTCTAAATTAATAATGTGGTTCGAGTCGTTCACATATTTACGTAACATCGATACGTTAAAAACGTTAAGAACACGCGACATACTTCATATTTATGAGACCCCAGATTGTGAAATTTCATAAGGAGGGGAGATTGTGAGACCCCAGATTTTATGAATAAAGATTTAATTTTCTTGAAATAATTTTTTTTATTATGGTGTTGATTTGATGTAATGTTATAGTTGTGGGTAATATTTATAAATTTTTCAAAGTACGCAAGTTGTTATATAATATTCGATTGGTCGGAGAATATTCGTTTTAACAGGGAATATTCGTACAACGGCACAATCGTTGGTGGACCTCACAACGGAATTATTATCGGATTGAGAAAACGACAAAAATACTTTATGAAAATAACGGCGGAGGTGTTACCGTTAAAACTGTTGAACTACCCGATAGTAAAAGTACAGTAATACGCGTAGTTGCACAGTAGCACACAGTATTGATTATTAATGCTTACGTGAGAAGTCACTCAGTTATACTCAATTATTGCTACAATAATTACTGCATTATATTTCTCATATTATTGATTCAATTATTGTTACAGTATCATCTGCATTATATGATATATTATTAAATCAATAATTGAGACGGCAAAGTTATTCATATTATTATTTGCAATATTGACAATGTCTAGAAGTTCTGTCAAGGAAAGGTTAATTGCGCGCCAATAAGAAGAAATCCTTATCGGAAAGCCCCTTCTTTCCTAGGAACGACCTGTTTGTTAAATATTATGAATTATAATATTAATGATGAATAAGTTCGTGTTGATTAAAGATGAATTTTATAGTTCCATTGTGTTGGACTTATTTGTGTTAGTATAATTGATGTCTGGAGGATATATTGTTCAATTAGGTATTCGGGACACTTTTCGTGTCGGAGTTACTATTCATGAGTTACTATTCACGAGTTACTATTCACAGGGTACTATTCACCCGTAATATATATTTATTTTCGGTCCAAATCATTTTTTTGTACAATATTATTCCATAAAGAGATGTGCTAATTTTTCAGACCGTTGGTTGAAGATATAATAGTAAATCAATATGAACCGCTGGTGGAAGTTATAATAGTAAATCAATATGGATCGTTGGTTTAAAGTTTTAATAGTAAATCAGTATGGACCGTTGTTTTAAGTTTTAATAGTAAACCAATTTGGATCGTCCGTATAAAAGTAAATCAATCTGGACCGTTCATGGATTAGTTACTATGCAATCCATTCTTCTATAAATAGAAGCTCATTCCTTCATTATTTCTTACGAATTCACTGAAACTCTAGAGAGAGAATTACAAGAGAACCTATAGAAAAGTATCCTGCTACTTCCCTACTTTTATATTCAGTTTCTTTTATGGTAAGGGATGTTATTTGTTGTACTCATGAAGAGAACTTCTTTTATTCCATTATTTATTATTCTGTTGGAATAACCTGTATACGCGGGCTACCCTATACATGGTGACATTCTTCTAATATTTCGTTCTTTATTATTCTATCGGAATATCCTGTCTGTGCGTTTACGCCGGACCTGGTTCCATTATTTATTATTCTGTCAGAATATCCTGTCTGTGAGTTTACGCCGGACCTAGTTCCATTATTTATTATTCTGTCGGAATATCCTGTTTGTGTGTTTACGCCGGACCTAGTTCCATCCTTTATTATTCTGTTGGAATAACCTGCCTATGCGGTCTATCGCATGCATGGTGATTTCTTTTATTATTCCATTCTTTATTATACTCAGTTAGTTAGAACTTTGACTTCTATACTCCATGAAATTAGTGGAATATCCTTGATATTTGCGCTTCTTCCAATATCTTTTCATAGAAATATTCTTCTGAGCATTCTTGAATTTTACTCTACAAAGAAGTATCTTGTTGACAATCTGGACGTTATCATTTCCTAGATAAATTAATTCTTGAACTTGTTTTATTGAATTCTTATATCATTGTCATCATCCTCATGCTTATATTTTTTGAAAGTCATATATGGCCTGTAGTGCATAGATGGATTTGATATGATTATAACCAAGAATTATTCGGTGTAATCATGATCGTAATGTTACAAATGATGTGGTAAAAGTCCTCATTGGCCGTAGTGCATTGATGGACAATTTTTGGCATTATCATAACCATTAATGAATACACGAATGTCCTTAGCCCGTAATGCGTGGATAATTTGTGGTCGTGATACTAAAGAATATCATTGGATGTAGTGCAGGGGTGATTCGATGATGTGGATTATTTATTAAGCTGAGTCCCAGCGATAAAAGTGATGAAAAACCTTTTAAATCATAGAAGACAGTAGATTTTATTCTCTACTTGACTCTTTTAATGGATTACTTGTTCTGCTACAGTTAAACTTGATGTTGTTATATTTTATCAGTTTAATACTGTTGAAGGCTAATGATAATTTATTCTGCATTATCTTAGTCATAATATTTCTTACTGGGCTAGTTGAGCTCACCCTTTCTTTCGCTGTTCTCTTCAGGAAATGAGAACATAGTAGGGACTAGTCGGGGAACGGAGTGATGGTCCAGAGGATAGCATTAGTAGTCCTCACTATTCTATGAAATAGTGTGTTAATAATTGTAATGAGGACTCCTTTTGAGTTTGTATAATCTCTAGTAGACAATAATTGTATTCAAACTCACAGTTATGTTTTGTCGTATTGTACACGACAGTTGTATTAGTAAATTGTATTTGAATTCTGTACCATGTATCTGGCGACCCAAGATGGGTGATGTATACCTAATTTTGGGGGCGTCACAGTTGGTATCAAAGCTTAGGGATATGATCCCTGGCTAAGATGTGAGAATAGAACTAGGAGGGGAGAGACGGGGAATTCCTTCTCTAGTATGACCTACCAAAGTTTTTTTTGGGTATTTAATTAGTCGGTCAGAATATAGGGATAATATGTTACATGTCAATTAACCTTTTATTTTGTGGCAGTATCTGAAAATGAAATTCGAGAATGTTGAGGATAGCAATGGAACACAGGCAACCGTTGACTCATCACATAATCAGGATAATGTGCATCAAGAAGGCAACAATCCTCATGTAAACAATAACACTGACCAAATGATGAATGACGGAGTGTTCAGAGGCTTTATGAAATTCATGCAACAGCAGGCGAGAGCGGCTCTTATCCACAATGTAGGTGGGAATACTGGAAACTCTCGGACGATTACCGCTAAACAATTTAAGGAGCTGGGACCACTGGAGTTTATTGGAGAGCCAAAACCACTAAAGGCGGAAGCATGGATAAAGCAGATCACCAAGATATTTGATGTCTTGAGATGCTCCAATGAGCTAAAGGTTCCCTTTACCGCCTTTATGTTGCGAGATGAAGCAGATTACTAGTGGGAATCGGTAAAGCGTACTCAACTAGCCGCACTGAAGATATCTTGGGAGAAGTTCCAAGAACTATTCAACGACAAGTACTTTCCCGAAAGTATTCGTCACATAAAAGAGGTGGAGTTTATCAAGCTGGAGCAAAATAATATTACCGTGTCGCAGTATAAGGCTAAATTTGCAGAGTTGTCCCAGTTTGCATCCCATTTGGTGGATAATGAGGAGCGAATGACGCGAATGTTTTTGCGAGGTTTGAAACCTGAGATACTTCAACATCTTATTTCTCATAAACTGTGTTTGTATTCAGATGTTGTAAATAGGGCTCAGTTAGTGGAGCGCGATAACGAGTCAACGCAACCAAAGGAGAGCAGTCATCGAAGCGGTGACAACAAGCATGGAGGGAATCAACAGGCCAGAAATGGTAACCACTTCGGTGGTAATCAGGGTCAAAACAATAAGAATGGACATTTCAAGAAGAGGAGATATAACAATGATGGAAAGACGTCAGCACCAGCACCCGTTGTTAAGGAAGGAGAACGACCACCTATCATATTCTTCAAATGCGGAGGGGAGGGACACATCAGTCCAAACTGCGCGATGCCGTCCAAAGCATGTTATAATTGTGGAAGAGAAGGTCACTTAGCCCAATTTTGTCGTTCACCGAAGACAAATTCAGCTAGGATGGAGGCACCAAAGGTCGTCCCAGAAAAGTCAAAGCCAGTAGTGCAAGGAAGAGCGTTTGTTGTGACCTCCCAGAAAGCAAGGAACCCGAATGAGGTCATCACGGGTAAGCTTATCATAAACTCTAGCGAAGTCTATACTTTATTTGATATCGATTCTACCCATTCTTTTATTTCTCCTACTTGCGCTCAACGATTAAATTTGACTTCGGAAAAATTAGACTTTGACTTATCTGTGGAAACTCCGTTGGGAGAAACCTTCATTACATCCACTGGTTATAAGTCTCGTTTGGTTCAAATCGGTAACTGCAAATTACTTGTCAATCTTATTTCTTTAAAAATACTTGCATTTGACGTAATTCTAGGGATTGATTGGTTAAATACTCATCATGCAAAAATTGATTGTTTTCGTAAGGTTGTTAGTTTTCATATTCCTAATCAACCTATTATGCGAATTCAAGTGACCAAACCATTAAAATCAATCACGGTCATTTCAAACCATAAAGCTATTCATTTATTGAAAAACGGGTGTCAAGCTTTCTTAGCTCATGTCACATATTTAAACAAAAATACGTCAGTTTTGAACAATATTTCTATTGTTAATAAATTTCCTGACGTATTCCCTGAAGAACTTCCTGGCCTACCCCCAT
This sequence comes from Panax japonicus, assembly GCA_020205505.1. NCBI lineage: Eukaryota > Viridiplantae > Streptophyta > Magnoliopsida > Apiales > Araliaceae > Panax > Panax japonicus. The sequence goes on along the minus strand of CM035107.1, from coordinate 70,734,232 downwards.
AGCTTGAAATTGAATTTTGTATCGACTTTGAACCTGGTACAAAACCCATTTCCACAGCCCCATATCGAATGGCTCCTATTGAACTTCAGGAGTTAAAGACCCAATTGCAGGAATTGTTAGACATTGGTTTCATTCGTCCTAGTACGTCTCCTTGGGGTGCCCCTGTTCTATTCGTGATGAAGAAAGATGGGAGTATGCGACTTTGTATTGATTATCGGGAATTGAATCAAGTCACCATCAAAAATAGGTACCCATTGCCACGTATTGATGACCTATTTGACCAGTTGCAAGGACCCAAATTCTTTCCAAAGATTAATCTTCGTTCCGGATATCAACAATTGAAGATTAGAACCGATAACATTCCAAAGACGGCTTTCAGAACTCGGTACAGACATTATGAATTCCCAGTCATGTCCTTCGGATTGACTAATGCTCCTGCTGCCTTCATGGATATGATGAACCGAGTATTCAAGGAATATTTGGATCACTTTGTGGTCGTCTTTATTGATGACATCCTTATTTATTCCAAAAGCCGTAAAGATCATGAGCAACACTTGAAGCTGACACTCCAAAAGCTTTGTGAATACAAGTTTTATGCCAAGTTGAAGAAATGCGAGTTCTGGCTTGAGGAAGTAGCATTCCTTGGGCATGTAGTTTTAAGTCGTAGAATATCTGTTGACCCGACAAATATTGAAGCTATTCAAAGCTGGAAGCAACCTAAATCAGTGACCGAAGTACGTAGCTTTCTCGGTTTAGCTGGTTATTATCGGAGATTCGTGGAAGAATTTTCTCGAATCACTACTCCATTATCTCAGCTGACTCGAAAAGATACAAAGTTCGGTTGGAGTGAAGAATGTGAGAAGAGTTTTCAAGAACTCAAGAGGAGACTCATTTCAGCACCTGTTGTGACAATACCATCTGGCTCGGAGGGATTTGTCATCTACAGTGATGCTTCGGGCAAAGGGTTGGGATGTGTTCTCATGCAACATGCGAAATTCATAGCCTATGCCTCAAGGCAACTCAAAGAATATGAAAGGAATTATCCTACTCATGATCTAGAGTTAGTAGCTGTTGTCTTCACACTTAAAATTTGGAGGCATTACTTGTATGGGGAGAAAGTGGAGATCTTTACGGATCATAAAAGCCTCAAATATTTCTTCACTCAAAAGGAACTCAACATGCGACAACGACGTTGGCTTGAACTATTGAAAGATTATGATCATACCATCCAATACCATCCTGGAAAAGCGAACGTGGTAGCTGACGCATTGAGTAGAAGATCATATGCAAGTACGAGTGCAATATTGTCAACGCAAAGGCCCATTTTGTGTGACTTGCAAAGGATGGAGATAGAGTTAAAAACTCCAGGGACCCATGTGATGATGGCAAATATACGAGTAGAACCGACTTTAATTGATAAAGTTAAAGCTGCTCAAGCTACAGACCCGGAGCTGATGCATATGAGAAAGAAAGTGCAAGAATGTCAAATGCCGGAAGCAAGAATCGATGAAGAAGGAATACTTCGAGTCAACTCCAGACTTTGTGTTCCTACCGACCCTGATTTAAAGTATAAAATCATGATGGAGACACACAACAAACCGTTTGCAATCCATCCTGGGAGTACCAAAATATATCATGATCTTCGACATACATTTTGGTGGAGCAATATGAAGAGAGAGATAGCAGAGTTTATCTCAAGGTGTTTAACTTGTCAATGAGTCAAGACGGAGCATCAAGTACCAAAAGGTCCATTGCAATCACTTGAAATTCTAGAATGGAAGTGGGAGCACATTACCATGGATTTCGTTACTGGTCTTCCCAAGGTTTCTCAAGGCATAGATGCAATTTGGGTCATTGTTGATAGATTGACCAAGTCTGCTCACTTCTTACCTATACGAGAAACTTATACAATTGAACATCTTGCTCGTGTGTACATAAATGAGATTGTAAGACTGCATGGTATGCCATTATCCATAGTTTCTGATCGAGATCCAAGATTCACTTCACGATTTTGGGTTAATTTGCAGAAAGCTATGGGCACAAATTTACGATTTTGCTCGGCATATCATCCTCAGATGGATGGACAATCGGAGAGGACTATTCAAACTCTTGAAGATCTATTAAGACTCTGTGTCCTTGATTTCAAGGGAAGTTGGGACAAGTTTTTACCATTGGTGGAGTTTTCCTACAACAACAGTTATCAAGCAAGTATTGACATGACTCCATTCGAAGCGTTGTATGGGAGAAAGTGTCATTCTCCAGTATGCTGGGATGAGGTGGGTGAAACAACATTGTTGGGACCGGAGTTGGTACGTATGACTACAGAAAAGATTCAAACGATCCGATAACGTATAAAAACTTCACAAGATCGACAAAAAGATTTATGTTGATCTTCATCGAAAGGACGTAGAATTCGATATCGGAGATCATGTTTTGTTACATGTAGCTCCATGGAAAGGAGTTACAAGATTTGGAAAGAGAGGAAAACTCAATCCTCGATTCATTGGCCCATTTTTAATTCTTGAGCGAGTGGGAACTATGGCCTATAGACTCGCCTTACCGCCAAGTATGTCTCGTGTTCATAATGTTTTTCACATATCTATGTTACGTAAATATGTGAAAGACCTGAACCACATTATTGAGTTAGAACCAGACAAGATAGAGGAAGATTTAACGTATGAAGAGTTACATGTTAAAATCTTGGATAAGAAGGATCATGTTCTACGCTCCAAGGTTATACCTCACGTCAAAGTTTTATGGAGAAACCATGATGTAGAGGAAATGACTTGGGAGTTAGAATCTGAGATGAAGTCAAGGTATCCTCATCTCTTCGACATACCAAGTATGTACCTTAATTTCGAGGACGAAATTTCATAAGAAGGGGAGGTTGTAAGACCCCAACTTTTATGAATAAAGAATAATTTTCTCGAATTATATTTTTGAATATAATGGTATTGATTTGATATAATGTTATAGTTGTGGGTAATATTTATAAATTTTTCAAAGTACGCAAGTTGTTATATAATATTCGATTGGTCGAGGAATATTCATTTTAACAGGGAATATTCGTACAACGGCACAATCATTGGTGGACCCCACAACGGAATTATTGTCGAATTGAGAAAACGACAAAAATACTTTATGAAAATAACGGCGGAGGTGTTACCGTTAAAACTGTTGAACTACCCGGTAGTAAAAGTACAGTAATACGCGTAGTTTCACAGTAGCACACGGTATCGATTATTGATGCTTACGTGAGAAGTCACTCAGTTATACTCAATTATTGCTACAGTAATTACTGCATCATATTTCTCATATTATTGATTCAATTATCGTTACAGTATCATCTGCATTATATGATATATTATTAAATCAATAATTGAGACTGTGACGCCCCCAAAATAGGTCTACAACACCCATTCTGAGTTGCCAAATATATGGTACAAAATGCAAACTACAACTTCAATAATACAATTATCGTGCAAAATACGACAACACATACTGTGAGTTTAAATATAAATATTGTATTCTAGACAATATCCACACTCAAATAAGTCCTCGTTACAATTATTCCAACACTATTTTATAGAAATAGTAAGGACTGCTAAAACATCTTTCTAGAACCATCACTCGGTACCCCGACTAGTTCCTGTTATGTTCTCACCTCCTGAGAAAAATGGAACAAAAAGGAAAAGGGTGAGCTCAACTAGCCCAATAAAGAATATTATGACTAAGATAATATACAAAAAATTATCTTTAGTCTTCAACAGGGAAAAATCTGATAAAATATAATAGCCAACAAGTTTTAGATCAACAACTGCAGCGGAAACAACAATCCATTAGAAGAGTCAAGTAGAGAATGAGTTCTACTATCTTCTAAGATTTAAAAGTCTATCATTAATATTTTATCCCTGTAACAACAATCAATATACATCTTTAGTCAAATATTCATCTTTGCACTACAGGCCAAAGATATTCATTTGTATCACCAGTTGGTCATGTTCATCTCAACACCTGTTCATCTTTGCACTACGGGCCAAAGATATTCATCAGTTAATCATTTATCTTTGCACTACAGACCGAAGATATTTAGTAATATCATCATTTAGGACTGAGGATGATGAAAAATATTTTAAAGAAAACGAATCCAGTGAAACGGAAGGACATATAGTAGGGATTCGTATAACAGTTTATCCAAGATCAATAATACTTCATAAATACCAATTTTGAAGCAGAATTCAAAAATAAAGATCAAAACATGGATACAATCAAAGATAGTAACCATAATAGACATCTTGGACAAAAAAAAGAAAATTTTATTTTTCGGTGAATAGTGTCGTATTCGTGAATAGTGCCGTATACGTGAATAGTGTCGTATACGTGAATAGTAACCCCGACACAAAAAGTTCCAAATTTGATAAAAATTCAGATCAATACTTCGGCATAATGATATTGAAGAAATAATATCATATATGAAGAAAATAACATCCCTTACCTCAAAATATCAGTACTTCTGATTGGAATATCGATATAAGGCTGAAGGAAACTTGCACTGATGAATAGAATCTCACAAAGTATCTAAATACTCACAAAATACACTCAATAATCTAGAGAGAAAAAGAGAGAAAACTTGTTTCTGGTGTGATTTTCAATTCTAACTTAGCCCTCTATTTATAGGAAAATGTTAGCAGACTTGACCTGCAACCTGATGGCTTTACCTGCTACTATTCCCACCCTCCACATTTGAAATAAATTCAGCACATTTCTTCACCAACCATAAGTGAGGCCCACTCAATTCTAGAATTTTCCACCAAAATTATTTATAAATCTAATTTTTGAATCAGTCACCTCTTAAAATTCATAACAAATAATAGGTTCATTTTTAACGGTTCAAAATTTGTGGACATATACTCAACTTATATATGTATAACATATCCAAAAGTTACAACGATCCAACGGTCGGATTAAAAATTATAAATCACACAATATATCTCAAAAACATTGGTTTAATTTTTAATACCTTCATTCTGACAAAAATATTGATAAAACACCTCAACATTAACTCCTTCATTTTTAACCACAATAAATATATCCACATAAAATAAATATTTCTTTATCATATGAATCAATAATTAATTATTCATAAATAATATTACAGAATCACATTTATGACAACCAGACCGTTCCCAGGAAAGAGGGGGCTTTCCAATAAGAATTTCTCCTTATTGGCGCGCAATTAGGTGACCAAACCTCTCCTTGACAGAACTTTCTAGACATTGCCAATAATGCTATCTAATAATATTATTCAAATAATATGAATTATTGATTTGATAATGGGAAATACTGTGCAGTGACAATTATTGAAACAACAATAATATAAAATATCAACGCAGCAATTATTGAATCAATAAAATAAAATATTGAACAATAACTACTGTAACAATTATTGAGTAGTGCCTTCTTACGTAAGGATCAATAATTCATCAATACTGTGCATCCACGCGTATTACTGTATTTTAACCACCGGGTATTCCAACAGTGTTAACAGTAACAACTACGCCGTTATTTATAAAAACTCAAACTTGTCGTTTTCTTCATCCGACAGTTATTCTGTTATGGGGCCCACAAATGGTTGCGCCGTCGTACGAATATTCCCCGACAGAAAGAATATTCCACGACCAAACGGATATTCCCCGACAATTGAATATTTTATAACCACTTGCTTATTTTGTAAAATTTTCACATTTCACCCATAACCAAAGTATTATATCAAATTATCACCATATTATTCACAATAATGAATAGAGAAAATTCGATTTTTATTTATAATAAGTTGGGGTCTTACAACCTCTCTTCCTTATGAAATTTCGTCATCGAAATTGACGTACGTACCTGGTGTTTCGAAAAGGTGAGGATACCTCGCTTTCATTTTTTATTCCAACTCCCAGGTCATTTCTTCAATAGCATGGTTCCTCCATAAAACCTTAACTTGAGGTATAACCTTTGTGCATAGGACATGTTCTTTCCTATCCAAGATCTTAACAGGTACCTCCTCGTACGTTAAATCTTCGGCTATCTCGTCTGGTTCTAACGCAATAATATGGTTCGGGTCGTCCACATATTTACGTAACATCGATACGTGAAAAATTTTATGAACACGTGACATACTTAGCGTTAAGGCGAGTCTATAGGCCACAGTTCCTACTCGATCGAGGATTTCAAATAAATCCAAGGCTTGAGCTTTCTTCTCTTCATCGACTCTTACTTCTAGAATAACACATTCTTGCACCTTCTTCTTTATATTCATCAGCTCCAGGTCTGTAGCTTGAGCGGCTTTAACGTTATCGATTAAAGTTGATTCTACTCGTATATTCGTTATCTTTACGTGGGTTCGTATATTCCCACTTGTAAATGCATACCATCTCCTGCTCAACCCGTCAGCTACCACGTTCGCTTTTCCCACGATGGTATTGAATGGTATAATCGTAATCTTCAACAGCTCGAGCCAACGTCTTTGGCGCATATTACGTTCATTTTGGGTGAAGAAATATATAAGTGTTTTAGAAATGGGTTTTGTACTGGGATCAATACAAAATTCGATTTCACGCTCTAGGGGTAGGCTAAGAAGTCCTTCGAGAATACGTCAGGAGATTTATTAACAATAGAAATATCATTTAAAAACTGTGACTCTCATCCAAGACTTGGATAGCACATGAAATGAAGGTTTCTACTAACGAAGTTTCAATCGATAAGTCAAAGTCTAACTTCTCTAGAGTTAAATTTAAACATTCAGCGCAAGCAAGAGAGATAAAATAATGGGTAGAACCGGTATCTAATAAGGTATAGACTTCACAAGAATTTATAATTAACTAACCCGTGATAACCTCGTTCGGGTCACTCGCTTTTTGAGAAGTCACGGAAAATGCTCTTCTTGAAACCACCGACTTCGTTTTGTCTGTATCCTCCTTTGGTGCCACCGTCCCAACTGGACTTGAATTCGCTACAGGACAAAATCGAGCTATGTGACCGTCTTTTCCACAACTAAAACATTTCTTGGAAATCTGTGAACAGTTTGGACTTATATGTCCCTCCTCTCCGCATCTGTAGCATCTAACTGGCGATCGTTCTCCTCCCCTAGAATTTGTTGCTGGTGCTGTTGCCGACGTCTTCCCGTCATCGTTAAATCTTCTCTTCTTGAAATTTTCACTTGAATTATTTCTTCTATTATCTTGGCCATGATTACGACCGAAGTGGTTACCATTTCTGGCATGATAATTTCCTCCACGATGATTATCATTGTTCTGATGACCGTTGCCACCGGTACGATTATTATCGTGTTGTTACTCGTTATCCTTCGGTTGGGCAAGCTCATTATCGTGCTCCAATAACCGAGCCCTATTCACTACATCTGAATATAAATAAAGTTTGTGAGAAATGGGGTATTGACGTATTTTGGGTTTCAAACCTCGCAGAAACATTCACATCATTCTCTCCTCATTATCAACCAAATGGGATGCAAATCAGGACAACTCGGCAAACTTAGCTTCGTACTACGACACGTTCATATTGTTTTGCTCCAGCTTGATGAACTCAACCTCCTTCATGTGACGAATACTTTCGGGAAAGTACTTGTCGTTGAACAATTCTAGGAACTTCTCCCAAGACATCTTCAGTGCGGCAGGTTGAGTACGCTTTACCGATTTCCACCAGTAATCTGCCTCTCCTCGCAACATAAAGGTGGCAAAGGGAACCTTTTGCTCCTCGAAACATCCCAAGACATCAAATATCTTGGTGATCTGATTTATCCATGTCTCTGTCGTAAGTGGTTCTGGCTTTCCCAAAAACTCTGGTGGTCCCAGCTCCTTGAACTGCTTAGCGGTAACAAGCCGCGCGTTGCTATCATTTCCACCTGTATTTTGTGCACGAGTCTCCCTCGTCTGATTTTTCATGAATTGCAAAAAACTTCTAAACATCCCATCACTCATCATTTGTTCGGTAGTGTTGTTTACAGGAGGAATATTGTCTTCCTGTTGCACGTTCCCCTGGGTGGTGATTAAAGGTGTCTCCACTGTCTCATTCACTCCATCGTTAATATTTCCCGCTGCCATTCTTAAATACTACCATGAAACAAGAGTTAATTAAACAAATTAACATATTATCCTTATACTCTGACTGACCAAATAAATACCAAATAAACTTAGGTAGGTCATACTAGCGAAGGAAATCCCCGTCTCTCCCCTCCTAGTTCTTGTCTCACATCTCAGCCATGGATCATATCCCTAAGCTTTGATACCAACTGTGACGCCCCCAAAATAGGTATACAACACACATTCTGAGTCGCCAAATATATGGTACAGAAAGCAAACTACAACTTCAATAATACAGTTGTCGTGCAAAATACGACAACACATACTGTGAGTTTAAATACAAATATTGTCTTTTAGACAATATCCACACTCAAATAAATCATCGTTACAATTATTCCAACACTATTTTATAGAAATAGTGAGGACTGCTAAAACATCTTTCTAGAACCATCACTCGGTACCCCGACTAGTTCCTGTTATATTCTCACCTCCTGAGAAAAATGGAACAAAAAGGAAAAGGGTGAGCTCAACTAGCCCAGTAAAGAATATTATGACTAAGATAATATACAACAAATTATCGTTAGTCTTCAACAGGGAAAAATCTGATAAAATATAATAGCCAACAAGTTTTAGATCAACAACTGCAGCGGAAACAACAATCTATTAGAAGAGTCAAGTAGAGAATGAGTTCTACTATCTTCTAAGATTTAAAAGTCCATCATCAATATTTTATCCCTGTAACAACAATCAATATACATATTTAATCAAATATTCATCTTTGCACTACAGGCTAAAGATATTCATTTGTATCTCCAGTTGGTCATGTTTATCTCAACACCTGTTCATCTTTGCACTACGGGCCAAAGATATTCATTAGTTAATCATTTATCTTTGCACTACAGACCGAAGATATTTATTAATATCATCATTTAGGACTGAGGATGATGGAAAATATTTTAAAGAAAATGAATCCAGTGAAACGGAAGGACATATAGTAGGGATTCGTATAACAGTTTATCCAAGATCAATAATACTTCATAAATACCAATTTTGAAGCAGAATTCAAAAATAAAGATCAAAACATGGATATAATCAAAGATAGTAACCATAATAGACATCTTCGACAAAAAAAAAGAAAATTTTATTTTTCGGTGAATAGTATCGTATTCGTGAATAGTGCCGTATACGTGAATAGTGTCGTATACGTGAATAGTAACCCCGATACAAAAAGTTCCAAATTTGATAAAAATTCAGATCAATACTTCGGCATAATGATATTGAAGAAATAATATCATATATGAAGAAAATAACATTCCTTACCTCAAAATATCAGTACTTCTGATTGGAATATCGGTATAAGGCTGAAGGAAACTTGCACTGATGAATAGAAACTCACAAAGTATCTAAATACTCACAAAATACACTCAATAATCTAGAGAGAGAAAGGGAGAAAACTTGTTTCTGGTGTGATTTTCAATTCTAACTTAGCCCTCTATTTATAGGAAAATATTAGCAGACTTGACCTGCAACCTGATGGCTTTACCTGCTACTATTCCTACCCACCACATTTGAAATAAATTCAGCACATTTCTTCACAAACCAAAAGTGGGGCCCACTCAATTCTAGAATTTTCCACCAAAATAATTTATAAATCTAATTTCTAAATCAGTCACCTCTTAAAATTAATAACAAATCATATGTTCATTTTTAACGGTTCAAAATTTGTGGACATATACTCAACTTATATATGTATAACATATCCAAAAATTACAACGATCCAACGGTCGGATTAAAAATTATAACTTACACAATATATCTCAAAAACACTAGTTTAATTTTTAATACCTTCATTCTGACAAAAATACTGATAAAACACCTCAACATTAACTCCTTCATTTTTAACCACAATAAATATATCCAACATTTATATCCACATAAAATAAATATTTCTTTATCATATGAATCAATAATTAATTATTCACAAATAATATTACAGAATCACATTTATGACAACCAGACCGTTCCCAGGAAAGAGGGGGCTTTCCAATAAGAATTTCTCCTTATTGGCGCGCAATTAGGTGACCAAACCTCTCCTTGACAGAACTTTCTAGACATTGCCACTAATGCTATCTAATAATATTATTCAAATAATATGAATTATTGATCTGATAATGAGAAATACTGTACCGTGACAATTATTGAAACAACAATAATATAAAATATCAACGCAGCAATTATTGAATCAATAAAATAAAATATTGAACAGTAACTACTGTAATAATTATTGAGTAGTGCATTCTTACGTAAGGATCAATAATTCATCAATACTGTGTATCCACGCGTATTACTGTATTTTAACCACCGGGTATTCCAACAGTGTTGACGGTAACAACTACGCCGTTATTTATAAAAACTCAAACTTGTCATTTTCTTCATCTGACAATTATTCTATTATGGGGCCCACAAATGGTTGTGCCGTCGTACGAATATTCCCCGACAGAAAGAATATTCCAAGACCAAATGAATATTCCCCGACAATTGAATATTTTATAACTATTTGCTTATTTTGCAAAATTTTCACATTTCACCCATAACCAAAGTATTATATCAAATTATCACCTTATTATTCACAATAATAAATAGAGGAAATTTGATTTTGATTTATAATAAGTTGGGGTCTTACAGAGACGACAAAGTTATTTATATTATTATTTGTAATATTGACAATGTCTAGAAGTTCTATCAAGGAGAGATTTGGTCACCTAATTGCGCGCCAATAAGGAGAAATCCTTATCGAAAAGCCCCCTCTTTCCTGGGAATGACCTGGTTGTTAAATATTGTGAATTATAATATTAATGATGAATAAGTTCGTGTTAATTAAAGATGAATTTTATAGTTCCATTGTGTTGGAATTATTTGTGTTAGTATAATTGATGTCTGAAGGATATATTGTTCAATTGGGTATTCGGGACACTTTTCGTGTCGGAGTTACTATTCACGAGTTACTATTTATGAGTTACTATTCACGAGTTACTATACACGAGTTACTATTCACGAGTTACTATTCACAGGGTACTATTCACCCGTAAGATATATTTATTTTCGGTCCAAATCATTTTTTGTACAATATTATTCCATGAGGAGATGTGCTAATTTTTCAGACCGTTGGTTGAAGATATAATAGTAAATCAATATGGACCGCTGGTGGAAGTTATAATAGTAAATCAATATGGATCGATGGTTTAAAGTTTTAATAGTAAATCAGTATGGACCGTTGTTTTAAGTTTTAATAGTAAACCAATTTGGATCTTCCGTATAAAAGTAAATCAATCTGGACCGTTCATTGATTAGTTATTATGCAATCCATTCTTCTATAAATAGAAGCTCATTCCTTCATTATGTTTTATGAATTCACTGAAACTCTAGAGAGAGAAATACAAGAGAACCTATAGAAAAGTATTCTGCTACTTCCCTACTCTTATATTCAGTTTCTTTTACGGTAAGGGATGTTATTTGTTGTACTCATGAAGAGAACGTCTGTTATTCCATTATTTATTGTTCTTTTTGAATAACCTGTATACGCTGGCTACCCTATACATGGTGACATTCTTCTAATATTCCATTCTTTATTATTCTGTCAGAATATCATGTCTGTGCGTTTACGCCGGACCTGGTTCCATTATTTATTATTCTGTCGGAATATCCTGTCTGTGCGTTTACGCCTGACCTGGTTCCATTATTTATTATTCTGTCGGAATATCCTGTCTGTGCGTTTATGCCGGACCTAATTCCATTATTTATTATTCTGTCGGAATATCCTGTCTGTGCGTTTACGCCGGACCTGGTTCCATCCTTTATTATTCTGTTGGAATAACCTGCCTGTGCGGTCTATCACATGCATGGTGATTTCTTTTGTTATTCCATTCTTTATTATACGTAGTTGGTTAGAACTTTGACTTCTATACTCCATGAAATTAGTGGAATATCCTTGATATTTGCACTTCATCCAGTATCTTTTCATGAAAATATTCTTCTGAGCATTCTTGAATTTTACTCTACAAAGCAGTATCATGTTGACAATTTGGACGTTATCATTTCCCAGATAAATGAATTCTTGAACTTGTTTTTATTGAATTCTTATATCATTGCCATAATCCTCATGCTTATATTTTTTGAAAGTCATCTGTGGCTTGTAGTGCATAGATGGACTTGGTATGATTATGACTAGGGATTATTCGGTGTAATCATGACCGTAATGTTACAAATGATGTGGTAAAAGTCTTCATTGGCCGTAGTGCATTGATGGACAATTATTGGCATTATCATGACCATTAATGAATACACGAATGTCCTTGGCCTGTAGTGCACGGATAATTTGTGGTCGTGATACTAAATAATATCCTTGGCCATAGTGCAGGGGTGATTCGATGATGTGGATTATTTATTAAGCTGAGTCCCAGCGATAAAAGTGATGAAAAACCTTTTAAATCATAGAAGATAGTAGATTTTATTCTCTACTTGACTCTTTTAATGGATTGTTTGTTCCGCTGCAGTTAAACTTGATGTTGTTATATTTTATTAGTTTAACACTGTTGAAGGCTAACGATAATTTATTCTGCATTATCTTAGCCATAATATTTCTTACTGGGCTAGTTGAGCTCACCCTTTTTTTCGTTGTTCTCTTCAGGAAATGAGAACATAACATGGACTAGTCAGGGAACGGAGTGACGGTCCAGAGAATAGCATTAGTAGTCCTCACTATTCTGTGAAATAGTGTGTTAATAATTGTAATGAGGACTCCTTTTGAGTTTGTATAATCTCTAGTAGATAATAATTTTATTCAAACTCATAGTTATGTTTTGTCGTATTGTACACGAAAGTTGTACTAGTAAATTGTATTTGAATTCTGTACCATGTATCTGGCGACCCAAGATAGGTGATGTATACCTAATTTTGGGGGCGTCACAGCAATAATACCTCTATCAGCAATCCCTATGCCCGACCCGTGCCAACATCGAATAATGAACTAGAACTCAACGATGACGAGAAAAGGGCATTGGCAAAAAAGAAGAAACGGTGATTAGTCACGGATTCATCAAAAATCACCGCCAAGTCATCGACCCCACCTGTTTATCCTCCATATGGTATCATCCACGAACCGATCTTGTCCTCTATTTCCCTAAACCATACAAAAAATAATTTTGTTCATAACAAACGAAAGGAACCCGAAGGACCGCTTCCTGACCCTCTATCATCTAAGAAACCTTGCACAAAAATGGCATCTCCGATACCCGTCGTCGCCGTCGACTTGTCCCAAAACCTTACTCCTTCCCGAGAATTGCTTGATTCCCTACTGTCCACCGACTCGAAACGGAGAAACCCACCACCAGCTACTCTCTGGCTCGAATATGTTCGGAAAGATTATCCTATCGAGTTATTCAATGCCTTCATCCTTCCAGCCAATGACAATAAATTCGAAGGATTTGTGACACCCCCAAATCCTGGTACTTCATTACCTCAAGATTTGGTGTTCACGTAATCAAAACAATTATATCTAACTACCCAATCATAATAAAATTGAATAATAAAAACCTGCCCATACAGGATTATACTTAAATAAAAATCTCCTAGGTTATCTAACCTTTAATTACAATCATTAAAATGCAGAAATTAAATTATTGCATCAAATCATTATAAAAAGTCTATTATCATAATGATAAAAATAAAATTACAAGTTTTCATCACTTGTACATTTTTCCCTTTTCTTTGCTAGTTGTAGGTTCATTTACCGTGTCAACCTTAGCTGCAATAAGTATATAAATATGCAAGAGTGAGAAAACAAAGCTCACTTGAAATAAGAATGAATAACTTTACAACATTATAACATTTGCCAAAAATAGGCTCAATAGAACTGAATGATAGGTTCTATTAACATTCTGAAACATACTACTGAGGGTCTAATGATCACGAACCATGTCCACAATTATAAGTAATCTCTCAACTCTAACTTTAACAGTCATATGACTATAAGGACTCCACGTACTTAGGGGGATCAACCCTTCGTACAATGTATTGTGCACAACCATTTCAACGATAAGCGTAAACCTCTAATAAAGAGTTGTTCATCTTAGTATTTAGAATACAAGTCCGCACCAAAGTAGGTTTGGTTTGGATACGTTACAAGGTAATTTAGAATTCAACGGTCATCAACTAAGGATTAGTTGAGTACAAAAGAACTAACTGTATGTATGGAATAGTCATAACTGAATCGATATTTATAAATTAATATCATGCTTTAGAATTATTCTAATAGCATAAACATTGAATAATCATAACATAGTTGCTTGAACAATATTAATTGGATACCAAGCATGCATAGTGAATAGTAATTTGAACGATAAAGTTGTTTAACACTAGAATATTAAAGTACAACAGCTCATATGCTAAATAACAAGTTACATATTAAAGAAACTTGCTTAATATTAAAATATAAGATTTAGAATACTTGCATCCTCATGAACAACTAGATACAAGAACTTACTCAATAATAGACAATCTAGCTCTACGAAAGTGTAGAGTTAGCAACTTGCGTAATTATAATTGAATTAAAAGAAATATAGTACTCAACGAAATTAAACTTGCACAACGAAGTTTTAGGATTAAAGAACTTGCCTTGAGAACAAGCTAAACCTTACAACTCGAATCTCAATACCCTATATATACGTCATCATGACATAATTAGTCACCACCAACATTCTATATAAATAAATATATACCTCATGTAGGTTTGATTTTCAATTTACATAATCGAATTACGTTAATACTAATACTAGTTAACCCTTGATAACATGCTCATTCTTAGTTTAGTACTACTGAAATCATAATTTAACAGTCATTATTAACACATAACATTTGTTTTCAAACTTTGTGTAAATAAATAAAACTGTCAGACCATTCTGCTAACTCGCATTGCGGCGCCACAGTTTGCACTGTGAGTCGGCGCTGTGGCGCGAGACTTAGGCTAGCAGTTGGCGTTGCGGCGTGATACCGACGTTGTGGCGCGAAAATAACACTAATTAACATATAATACACATATAAACTTCATATAAACATAATTTAAAGACTATTAACATGTTTTTATTCATATGATAACATAAACGTCAAATTTACAACACCCAATTTCACTGTTTTTGATAAAAACTCAATTTTTGACATTTTTAGTGAAACTTATCACTGTAACGTTGTTTTTCAACCAAAACCATTAATTCAAACTATCATGTTTTTGTTTATTCATCTACTTTCAAAATCAATAGTCAATATATATATATATATATATTAATAACTAATCAAACCTTAATTTTATTTTAAACTAAGCCATATTCATATATTTTGATATAAACACACTGTAATATAGTTTCTTCACAAATTACATACATACATGAATTAATTGATTATAACCATACATAACCTATGAAAAACAGTTTTACAACAAACAATTATCACATAAAACTATAGACACCAACAATTCATCTTTTACAAATATTTTACAGAGAACTTTTGGAGAAGAAGATAACCATAGTTTTTATAAAAATAGGAGCAAGATGATACCTTAATTTAGAAGAAGATGATGGATATCTTTGATTCTCAAGCTTTTTCTCTTTATCAAAACCTTCTAAGATTTCTCTCAACTTTCTCTCCTCTGTATTCTTCTTCTTCTTCTCTTTTCTTCTTCTGAGTCTTTCTCCTAACTCTATTCTAACTTACGTCTTTAACAAAAAAAATAACGTATAGTAATAATAATATATATTAATTACCTAATATAATTATAGAGATAACTGATGTCAGTTATCAAAGTTTTTAAAATTTAAAAGTCATAAGGCTTGTTTAGCTAGGCTAATAAAAATAACCCTTTAAACCTTACACCTTGTTTGGTAACCCTAATTAAAACAAATAGATTAATCCTTATACCTTGTTTGATAAAATACTATTAGATTAAAGACTTAATATGCATTAAGGCTTGTTTGACAAACTAATTAAACCCCTTTAATTTATTTTAGCAACTCATTTATAGCAATGTTATTTGTCACACTTCTATTTAATTAAATTTTAATAATCAATTTAATAAATTCTAATACTAATCTATTAAATTACTTTATCATATAAATTACTACCACATAATTATAATTTCCTTTAAAATTATAATTTTATTTAACCAACTAACACCTTATTTTAATTACAAATTTCAATTAAAATATTATAATTCATTTAATTATTATAAGCTCTCTAATTTAATTATTAAATTAAATTAGTATATAATCTCATCACAATTTATTTTCTTAACTTCTTAATTATTTACTTAACAAATAATTAACTAAATCAAATCAAATCAAATTGAACAATTATTTAATCAATAATAAACATATCCCTTAAATACTTATACAATTCAAAGAATATTTAATATTACAATTTAAAATTTTGGAATGTTATATCATTCCCTCCTTACAAGGATTCTGTCCTCAGAATCACAACTCAAACAATACATTCGTTACATTCTTCCTTTCTTACAAAGATTCTGTCCCCAAAATCGAAGACACATATTAAACAAATAACTCAGGGTAATCTTTTATCATTTTATCCTCGAGTTCCCACGTAGCTTCTTCAGCGTTGTGGTTCCTCCATATCACCTTCACAGAAGGTATAACTTTATTTCTGAGCACCTGTTCTTTCCTATCAACTATCTGAATAGGAATCTCTTCATAGGACAAGTCTTTATCAAACTGCAACGGTTCGTACTTGATCACGTGTTTGTAATCAGGTTTATACTGTCGTAACACCGAAATTTAAAAACATTGTAAATGTTTTCCAAATCCGGAGGTAGAGCTACCTCGTAAGCCACTTCTCCCACTTTTCGCAGCACTTCAAAGGGTCCAATAAACCTCGGGCTTAGATTTCCCTTTTTACCGAAACAATTTTTCCCCTTCCAAGGAGAAACTTTTAGGAATACGAAAGTTCCTACGTCAAATGCACGATTTTGTCTGTGTTGATCAGCATACTTTTTCTGTCTATCTTGGGATGCTACCAAGCTTGTTCTGATGAGTTTCACAACCTCAGTAGTTTGTTGTACCAGTTCTGGTCTTAACAACTGGCGTTCATCGACTTTATCCCAGCACAATGGAGTTCTGCACTTTTTGCCGTACAATGACTCGTAAGGTGGCATGCCGATGCTCGCGTGGTAACTGTTGTTGTAGGCGAATTCTACCAACGATAAATGTTCATCCCAGCTTCCTTTGAAATCCATGACGCATGCTCTCAGCATATCTTCCAACGTTTAGATTGTTCATTCGCTTTGCTCGTCAGTTTGCGGATGGTATGATGTACTCATTTGCAACTGTGTTCCCATACATTCTTCACTACAAGAAAATAGTCTATTAGCGACCGCTTAATAGCGACCGTATTTAGTCGCAGATAGCTATCAGCGACTGCGTGCAGTCGCTGATAGTCGTTTCATAAAATCTAGTCGCTGAGATGCACATCAGCGACCCCTATTAGCGACCGAACCATCTGCGACCATTATTCACGACTGAAATGATAAATTCGATCGCTAAGCTGAGTCAACATGGTCTAGGGCCAATGCTGACGTGGTCCACGTGGCAGCGACCACCATCAGCGATTGCAAGCGGTCGCTGATACACTCAAAATGTCAGCCGTCGCTAATAACTATCAGCGACTGCATGCGGTCGCTGATATGAAAAAAATAAAAAACCAGATTTTTGCTGTTTTGCAGAATTCCCAAGTGTGTCTAGTTACCTTCTCTGTTGCACTAACAGTTCCCTAGGTAGACACTCAAAATTTTCTGTACTACTGTTACTAACATTGCAGGAGGACAAATTAGTCTTTTCAGAGAGAACCCTGAAAGACGATCCAAATCCATACCGAATACTACCGGAAGTTCAGCATCAACCCCGAATCGTAATCTGGGAGTAACGATTTCAACCTCGGATGTAACCCCGAGGCCTGCAGATACAGTACCGACAACACCAGAGAAGACCGATTAATCTCGGAGATAACCCCGAGGTATCCAGTCTCAGTCCCAACCATGGGAATAGCCACCAACCTTGGTGATAACCCCAAGGAATCCAGTTTCGGCGATAACCCCGGAAATGCTTGTTTTAAATGCGACCAGCTTCAATCTCAGCGCTCACAATGAGATACACTGCACCAACCCGGCAATAACATCGGGGAGGCAGACACACCTCAAAGATGACAATGAAGACCTTCAACAATTGCAGTAGTCCAATCTCAGCGAAGTCTGAGCAACGTCTGCTTTATTAGTCCAATCCGGCGATAACACCGGTGAGGGGCAACATCGTCATCTCGTCAAACATGATACCACGTCACGTCTCTATGCAACGATGTCCCACGAGGCTAACCAATCCCGAGTGACTATTGTGCGGGGTAACGGATGAAAGTTGAAGCTTGAAGACCGGAGGGCTTCGTCCCATCTTCAATGACATCGTACAAACTCTAAATCCATGCCATCGTACAACTCTCGACAACGGCAGTCCGAAATAGGTCCTGTATACGTCAAACGGATGCCCGAATTGCACTTCTGAAAAACTGAGTAGACATTACAGTGCCTGAGTGCACGTACTTCGAGACGACCTGACCCGACAAACCTGGGCCGACCCAGGTTGCCTCTAGCCGCAGGTACACCTGTGGCTCATATTTCCTATAAATAGAGGGCTTGGGGTGCTGATTTTTAAAGAGAAAAAGACGGGGAAACACTGCACAATTTGCTCTGTACTTGCCATACAGTGTATTTCCCACTTTCAAACACCTGTGAGCACATATATAGCCTCTTTTGTAACCACAAATGCCAGTGTTTACCCACTCTAAAGATATAGAAGCCTTTTTTTATCAGTCAACTGTAAGCCTTCTCACACACTTTAGAGTCTTTCTCTTCATCTTTGCACACACCCTTCTACACGTTGAGAGTCGTGTTGCTTACTTTTGCCTGAACTTCGGTCCGTGGTTTCATTCCAGTCTGTATATATATATATATATTATATATATATATATATATATATTTATATATATATTGACTAACATTATCAAGTTATGCCTCGATTGAGCCTAGACTTCGGTCTGGAGCGTTTATTGGCTTATATATATATATATATATATATATTTATATATATAAACTGTGTGTCGGACTTTATTCGATGAGCCTAGATTTCGATCTGGAGCGTTTACTGCTTTAATATATATATATATATATATATATATATATATATATATATATATATATATATATATATATATATTATATTAACTGTGTGTCGAACTCTATTCGATGAGCCTGGATTTTATATCCGGTGCATTTATTGCTCATATATATATATATATATATTCGTCATGCCTGGAGTTTTCTTCGTGGCAGTTGATCGCTTTACAACTTTATTTACGTTTTGTCCCGCCTGGAGTTTCCTCCGTGGCGGTTGATAGCTTTTAACAACTTTATTTATATTTCTGATCCCCCATGGAGGTGCTTCGTGGTTGGTGATCATGTCTGTATATATATATATATATATATATATATATATATTTACCGCTTTTATATATATACCTGCTTACTGCTTTCATACAAATTGCAGCATTCTGTGCGCCTAGGAATCATGTGATCACAGATTCATCCCATTGGATCTAGATTCGGTTCCCGTGATGGACATTTTTCAGCTGTAAACAACTTGTAAATTATTCTGCGATATTTAAATTTCCTCAGATGGTTTTCATACCCACGAGGAAGTCGGAATTATTTTTTTGTATATATTATTTTCGTACGGATGCCTCGCATCCGTCAAATAAAAATCAACCAAAGTCAAATAAAAATCAACCAAGCCGATCACTTAATAAAATGAGAGTGTAAAAGGTCTCAATTCCTATTGAGCATCAGAGTTTGAAAAACCTCTTTTATAAAACATCACTGCCATATCTTGCTAAAAATTGAATTTTTATATAAATTCAAACCCTGTGTATATAGGTTCGAACGAGGTCTCGTACAACTTCCATATAACAGCACATTGACCCACACACACACACACACTGAGATAATAGTTTCTTGAAAAGAGGCGGTCACCGTGGTAACACGGATGTTGGAGGGTGCCTAACACCTTCCCCCAACATAACCAAGTCCCCGGACCCTAAACGAATCTCGGTTTCACCGACCCGTGTATCAGTGTCACATCACTAGGTCAATGTGCAAACCTTTTCTCGGTTGTGTTGGTACAATCATTTAAAAAACCAACTGGCGACTCTTAACAGTCCCATCGTCGACATTATACATGTCGGACCTTTTTCACTTGTTTTTTCAAACAAATCTCACCTAAAATGAGAACACCAAAGAACAAGTAACGGAAAGGGACACCCAAAAATCCTGACGTCGACATGTGGCGACTCTGCTGGGGACTCCAGTAGGAGGACTTAAGCCGCTATTACAATTTTTTCAAAACTGTTATCTGCTTGTGTGTGGATGTTGCATTTACATTGGATGAATGTGTACGATTGCATTTCCTTAATTAGTGCTTCGCACTATAAACTGCTTTGTGATATTAGTGCTTCGCACCATATCTGCTTGTGATATTAGTGCTTCGCACATGTCATCATTTTTCATACGGTGAGACACGATGTATGTGAATGTATTTTGTGTGGTCCCTCCACCAGGAGGCTATCCCGTCGGTGTTTGATTACTAGACTCGTGAGAAGACTAATTCTCCGAGGCACAGGAAAGGCACCACCCAAATTCGCTCTAGTTGAAAGACCAGATTAACTTCTCGTCAAGTAGATTGCGATGATTTGGGAACCTTCATGCCAAAAAGCCGCGAGAGTAACCTAAGATAGCTCAGCCTCTGATAAACCCAAAACGGAGGAAAGTCTCTTCATGCTCTCATTTCAAATTACTTGTACTTACATTCCATATCTATCTCCATGTAATGAGAAATATGAAGAAATGTGTGCACATACATATTAACATGCTATAAAAAGCTGACACCCGTTGTGCAGGATAAAAATTCCTAAAATGGACACATCACATAGCATGTTATTGCATACATTCCCTAAAGACTAAACTATGTCAGTCTTTCGCAGGGAATCAATCGAACCTATTACCCGTTCAAAGTCCAAAAAGGCAACAGGCCTACCGTCAATCATGTCGTCATCCGACCAGACTAAACTTAATCCAGTTTCTCGCAAAGAATTCGATGAATTAAGCAAACAGATCACAGATTTGGCTATTCTACTCAAAGAATTACACCAGTCTACACAGGGTCAGAAAATACCCGTACATACTGAATCCTCCACAAAAGGAGGAATCCCGGTCATTATCATACCTGAACTACAATTGGATACGACCAACAAAATTCATGATGCTGCCCATCCCACTGGAGATCCAGACACTGGTGACATCAAAAAGAAAGTCCTCCAAATGGAAGAGACCCTTCGCAATATCAAAGGAATTGGAACACACGAGAGTGTTTCATATGCTGATCTATGTATTTTTCCTGGTGTCCACTATCCAGAAAAATTTAAAACTCCTGACTTTAAAAAATATGACGGGTTAGGAGATCCTTATACACACTTAAAAGTATTTATTGGAGAACTTGGATCCTATGTAGAGGATGAAAAACTCAGAATGCAGTTGTTCCAAAAAAGTCTAACTGGAGAAGCCCGTTCGTGGTACACAAGATTAGACAACTCAAAAATCCATAGCTGGGAAGAGCTAGCACATGCCTTCCTCACTCAATATAGTTTTCAAACTCAGATGGCTCCTGATCGGTATCAAATTACCAAGATCAAGAAATAGTCTAACGAGTCTTTCAGAGAGTATGCTTAAAGGTGGAGACGCCTGGCTGCCCAAGTTAGTCCTGCCATGAAGGAATCAGAAATGGTCATGACATTCATAAACATACAAGAAACTCCCTTCTATGAGAGAGTTTTAGCCGGCATCGGCAAACCGTTTTCTGAAATGGTTAAACATGGGGAGATGGTTGAGATGGGATTGAAGTCAGGAAAGATTCAAGACCTAGCTGCACTCAAAGCTGTTGATGATCACATCCAATCTGGAAATTATGGGACCAACCCCCGGAGGGTCCATAAAAAGAAAGAGGAAGATGTTTCTATGATACTACAGGGGCAAAAAGGCAATCAAAACATGCCTATTCAAAGGAGAAACTACACTCCCTTTCCAGCACAGTCTGCAAACCCTCCAGTACCAAAAGATGGAGAAGTCAAATGCCCTCGATTGTTATACCCTTAGGGGATACCCTTGAGAACATTTTAAATCTTCTGACAACACAGAAGAAAATTACACATCTTCTTCCACCAGCCAGCCCTAATGGACGGGGTTTCAATGCTGCTAGGAAATGTGCTTATCATGCCGGGGCACCTGGACATGATACTCAGGATTGCTGGGCCTTGAAACATAAGATCCAGGACCTAATAGACAACGGAAAGATCGTAGTCACCAAACCCGATCAACCTCATGTTCAAGACAACCCTCTTCCTCAACACAAAGAAGAAGAGGTCAACATGATTAATTGGAGCAGTGGACAGAGTTCCAACTTTAGCTGTGATTCTTCCTAAACTATCAAAGATGGTGATGATAGATGGGATTATGCTAAGTTCCGGTTCACAATGGAACGAAAGATGAAAGCTCTCTGTAAACAAATCGAACAATTGGCAGAACTGGTGACTTATCAGCATCAAGTGACTCGTCAGTTAATCAGCTAGGAGCATGCCAGTCTCCTACCCATTGTCATGAATATTCCCTTGTCACTTTTAAAAAATGAAATGCTGGAAGACAAAGTGACGAAGAGGGCAAATGCCAAAGCCCGTCGGGTTTCACCAACAAAAGGGAATTCACCTATTTGGGCCAACCCATGGAGGAAATTCTTCATATGTTAATCAATGAAGGAAGGATCAGTTCACTTCTACCTCCAATTAACCCCCGTTCGGGATGGTACAACTCTGATGGAGTATGTCAATACCACTCCCAGTCTCGCGGTCACAGCACAGAAGAATGCTGGGCACTCCGCCACCTTATTCAAAATCTAATCGACAGTGGTGTACTGTGCTTGGCAGATAACGACACTGTGGTACGTGCACATGAGAATGCAGGCCCTACTAAGTGGAAAAGTGTGGTAGCAGTCATATCCACTGAAGCTGATGGGATTAACACATTACTCACAACGCTAACAATTCAACTCAAGGGAGGAAATAATCCTTTAAAAGTGGCCGCTCCCGAGCCAATCAACTTGCCATACAGGGCACACTATCCTATTGTTAGCTTGCGCAGGGTTTCGTGGAATTATGGAGAAGGTGAAGGATCCACCTCACATACAACTGCTGCAGTGTCGAAGGAAAATCCACTGTATCTCCCCCATCGGGTGATGAAGACCAGCACCAAATCAAATGGGAAAATACCCATGGAGAAGATTGAAAAATTCCTCCGCGATGTGGGTCATAATGAAGCTACGGTGGTTTTAAGCTTGAAAGAAGCTCCACAACAAATATCGATCTTGGACTTGGTCCTAATTTCCGAGAATCACCGGAAGGTCTTGTTAAAGGTGCTAGAAGAAGCCTATCTCCCGACATCAGTGGATACGAAAAAGTTTCAGCATATGGTTGATCACATTTTCAACAACAATGTGATATCCTTCACTGATGATGACATACCACCCGAAGGGACCGGTCATTACAAGCCGTTGCATATTGCCGTCTTGTCCTCCGGATATATGGTAACTGGAGTCTTAATAGATGGAGGTTCCTCTCTAAATATCTGCCTATACGCTACCTTGGTGAAGATAAATATCAATCTTAATAGAATTCAGAGTAGCCATACTATCATCAAAGCTTTTGATGGATCCCGTCGTAACTCGGTCGGAGTAATTGAGCTGCCAATCGAAATTGGTCCTCACACATTCTGCGTATCTTTCCATGTGCTCAAGATAGACTCGGGATACAACCTGCTCCTGGGACAACCATGGATTCATATGGCTGGGGCAGTCCCCTCCACTCTTCATCAATAGTTGAAATACATCATCAACAATAGCCTGGTCACAGTCAACGCTGAACCAAAAATTCCTCAGCACGGAGACATGCCGTTCATCAATGCCAATGAGGACGTTGTACCAGTCAGTTTCCATGCTTTAGAAATAAGCAACACCCAATACCGTGCTATTGGAGCACCATTGTCCGAACCTAAAATTTCTACCGAAGTAATGTCGGCTACTCAAGAAATGATGTCATTGGGTCATAAGCCGGGACAAGGGTTGGGTAAAGATTGCCAGGGTATCAAGTACCCTATTCGCTTAACCAAGCAAGCTGGAACAGGTGGATTAGGCTATTATGCTGGCTCTAGTCACAGGAATCCTCATAAGCATCAATAGATTCCTTCCGCTTCAACCATGTGGCGTTTAGCTTCGCCTTCAAACTCCGAGTCCGCACAACCTACCGTAAAGGTGCCAGCCAATGTAATGGCTAAGTTATGTCCCAAGCCGGTACCGGTGAAGGAGAAAGAAATCTTTGTTCCAAATCCCGCAGTGGAAGAAGAGGAACGAAGAATCAAGCAAGTCGTCATACGGATGATGTCCGGTATACGCATCATCGTTCATGATGAACATACCAACAGATACACCTCAGACGATGACTGCCCAGATGTAATGGCCATCATTCAGGACAGGGAGGATGATGGCAATACCTCCATCACTGCGGTCCATCCGGACTTTACCCTTGCCAATTGGAACAACATTCCTTGCATTGGTCGTCAAGGGTAAAGCGGGTAGAAACTCTTTCTGCCCTATATATATAATAACTGCTTACTTTTTTGTACAGTATTAGCAGTTTATTTTTCCAGTATATGCTAACACTGCGTATGATCAACACATTTCATATATACTAAGTGAAAGCATATTTTATTTCAGGACTCTGAATTTAGATATGCCAGTACTTGCGGATACGATACCTCTCCTACACAGGGATTGTACCTTTGATGTAGAGATGAATTCAGCCTTGATGGATATACAGGATGACATTGAGGTGCCTCCAGAAATTCAAGAATGGGTCAAAGACAAACCCAAACCCAACCTTGGTCAAACCACTTCTTTCAATCTCGGAACCTTAGAAAGCCCTAAATTAATCCAGATTGGTTCAGACCTTACCCCAAACAAACGAAATGATATGGTTACGCTATTAACCCAATTCCAGGATGTGTTTGCATAGTCTCATGAAGACATGGTGGGTTTGTCCACTGACATTGTCCTTCATCGCCTTCCCATCAAAGAAGGATTTAAGCCAGTCAAGCAGAAACTCAGGCGATTGAAACCTGAGTGGAGTTTAAAGGTGAAAGAAGAAATTGTGAAACAATTTCAAGCTGGCATCATCATGGTGTCTACATATCCTGAGTGGATATCCAATATTGTGCCCATGCCTAAACCTGGAGGGAAGGTGCAAGTTTGCGTGGATTACCGGGACTTGAACAAAGCTTGCTTAAAAGACAGCTTTCCCATGCCATTTATCCACATTCTCATTGATAATATTGCGCAATACGATATGTACTCCTTTACTGATTGCTTTGTGGGGTACCATCAGATCATGTTTGCTGAGGAAGATCATGAGAAGACTGCTTTCATAACTCCTTGGGGAACATTTTGCTATAGACGGTTGTCATTCGGCCTCATCAATGCAGTAGCTATATATCAACGAGCTATGCTGTCTCTTTTCCATGACTTAATGTATAAAGAGATTGAGATCTACGTGGATGACATCATTGTCAAGTCCCGGAAGGAGGATGACCATCTAGACCATCTCAGAAAGTTGTTTAACAGATTGCGTAAGTACAACTTGAAGTTGAATCCAGCTAAGTGCGCCTTTGGCGTCAAATCAGGCAAGTTGCTAGGATTTCTAGTCAGCCACAAAGGGATAGAGTTGGATCCTGCAAAATCCAAGCCATCACTGAAATGCCTATTCCTCAGACAGAGAAGGAAATATGGGGATTTTTGGGAAGGATCAACTTCATCAGCAAGTTTATCTCCCAACTCACAGCAACCTGTGAGCCAATCTTCAAACTATTAACGAAGAACTCCTCCATGAAATGGAATGATGAGTGTCAGAAGGCCTTCCTTACAATCAAGAAATAGCTAGTCAAAGCTCCTGTGTTGGTACCACCTAGGGATGATGTTACCCTGTTTATGTACCTATTCATAAGTGACAATGTCATGGGCTGCATACTGGGACAGAAGGACAATAGAGGCCGAGAACGAGCTATCTATTACCTCAGCAAAAGGTTCAGCATTAGTGAACATAAGTACACTCTGATCAAAAAGACGTGTTGTGCTTTAGCATAGGCTTCCATGAGGTTACAACATTACCTCCATGGTCACACAACCCATCTCATATCACGCGTAGATCCTCTTAAGTACGTGTTCAACAAACCCATATTAAATTGTCGGCTGTCCAGATGGAAGATGATCCAACAATAGTTTGACATCGTATATGTGACTCAAAAGTCCATCAAAGGTCAAGGAATCGCAGATCAACTGGCCACCGCACCTTCAGGGGATTTCAAACCCTTGGAAACATATTTCCCTGATGAAGGAGTAATGACAGTACATCAACACCATCAGTACGATACGCGCCAATCATGGAAGATGTATTTTGATGGAGCTGTTAATATGGAAGGCTCTGGAGCTAGAGCTGTTCTAGTATCTGGTACGGGGGAGCAGTATCCCGTCGCCGTCAAATTATAGTTTGTCAGCACCAACAATACGGCTGAGTATGAAGGTTGTCTCATGGGGATAAAACTTGCCCTTTCAATGGGCATCAGCGGTTAACTGTCCTTAGAGATTTGGAGTTGGTAATCAGACAATCCACCAGAATCTATCAAACCAAGGAACTACATTTGCTGCCTTACCATCGGTAGGTTTTGAAGATGGCTTTGGAGTTCGAAGAGATCTCCTTTCTACATATTCTTCGTAATAGGAATGACTTTGCGGACACATTAGGAACTTTGTCCTCCTTGATTCGCATATTAGACAAGGAACACTTGCCAAGGGTCACAATTTCCCTGCACAAGGCCCCAGCCTATAGGAATTATGTTGGAGAAGTATCGGATGAGCTACCTCCCATCCATCATCCTTGGTATCAGCATATAAAGGAATATCTACGAGATGGATCTACACCCGCTGAGGTGAGCCCGACTGAGAAAAGGCAGATCCATCGACTTGCTATGAAATTCTACCTGAGTGGAGATGCGCTCTACAAAAGAGATATAAGACTAGGTCTCCTCAGGTGTCTAGACAAAGACCAAGCCCAAAGGCTTATGGATTAAATCCATGGTGGAGTCTGTGGCCCCCACATGAGTGGCCCCCTCCTTGTCAAGAAAGTCCTCAGGACGGGACATTATTGGCTATCTCTTAAGGCTGATTGCAATGACCACGTCAAAAGATGCTATCAGTGCCAGATTCATGGGAATGCTATACACGCCCTTCCACGGGAACTCCATAATATGAGTTCGCCTTGGCCATTCTCAATGTGGGGAATAGATGTTATTGGGCCCATTGAGCCTAAAGCCAGTAATGGTCATCGGTTTATCTTCACCATGATCGACTACTTTACCAAGTGGGTAGAAGTAGACTCCTTCCCCAAGGTCACTAAAGAAGTCATCATTGCTTTCATCAGAAACAATGTCGTTTGTCGATATGGACAACCAGAGGTGATTGTGTCAAACAATGCCAAAAACCTCAACAACAAAATGATGGAGGAATTATGCAGTAAATTCCACATCAAACATCTTAACTCTGTCATCTATCGTCCGAAGATGAACGGTGCTGTTGAAGCGGCTAACAAAAACATCAAGAAGATTATGCAAAAGATGTCCGCCAACCACAAAGATTGGCCTGACCTATTGCCTCTCACTCTGTTAGCCTATAGAACTTCAATGCGCATTTTCACTGGGGCAACCCCCTACGCTTTAACCTATGGGATGGAAGCAGTGCTCCCCATAGAAGTTGAGATGGAATCTCTTAGAGTGTTGATCGACACTCAGCTGGATGAAGACCAATGGGTACAAGACAGGTATCACCAATTGTCTCTAATAGACGAAAGACGAACCGCTGCTATCTTCCATGGTCAGTTATATCAGCAAAGGATTGCCAGATCCTACAACAAAAAAGTCCGGCTACGGCAGTTTAAACAACATGACTTGGTTTTGAAGAAGATTCTTGACAACCAAGATCAGGCTAAAGGAAAATTCGCTCCTAACTGGGAAGGCCCGTTTATTATCAAGGAAGTATTGACAGGAGGCGTTCTTAGATTGCAAGAGATGGACGCCGATGAATTTCCACAACTCATCAACTCAGACACTGTGAAACGGTATTATGTCTGAAGTAACCAGCAAACACCCTAATGCATGATCATCAGGTCACCAGTCATTCCGGTTCTTTAACCCTTTACCACATACAACTTATCTACACTTTACCCATCAGGGAAACCTACATTTCAATCCAGCAGCCTGGCTTTCTCCTCTGCGTTCCTACAACTTAGGTCATCCCACCGTGGATTGAACCTCTTGCGTTTGCAGTTTGGCTATCCATACCTGGGATCAAACTTCTCGTACCTGCAGTTTATCCTCAACCTAGGATTAAACTTTCTCCTCCCCGCACTTTAACCTGTACATGGGATTATGCTTTTCTTCTCACCCTGAGGGGCAAACTACGTCGACCTGATCTCCTCTTCAATAGGAGTACGTAGGCAACCATTTCATATGGCCCGGTCGCAATAAAACATAAAATAACAAAAACATTTCTACCCTCTTCTCCTCACAAAAACAACCAAAAACATCCCTACACCATGTCAGCCATATACAACGTTAAACCTCTTACACCAGGTTCAAACTACGCAGACCTGATCTCCTCTTCAATAGGAGTACATAGGCAGCCATTCATGGTGCGGTCTCACCCTCTACCAAAACACAAACCATTGTCATCTGGTACTAGAATCATCCTTCAATCCATTACATTTCATTCGGCTTCAGACCGAAGGGATGGAATTACCTGAATTCCTCCCAAATAGGAGATTCGGCGACCATCTAAGCTGCGGTCATACCTTGAAGAGCAACACCAAACCATAAGAGGTGGAATTAACTAGGCTTCTCCTAAATAGAAGTACTGGCGACCATCTGTGGTGCGGTCAATCTCAGAGAGGAAAGCCACACTCCTCTCCACATTTTCATCCAAAAATAAGTCCCAAGACACCAAAGATGGTAGGGATACACATAGATCAATGATCCATTCTGAACTATCCAGAGACAACTCAATGTCCATCCACCCAGGAGGAATTCAGAATACATCAAGATCACAAGCCCTGAAGCAGCAGGCAAAATATCAAGCAAAAATCAAGGCATATCTGAAAGGGAAGTGATCCAAAAATATATTTCCCTGTCATATATAATGCTGTTTAATATATATACAATCTAAACTGTACATGACAAAATGGCTAAACTTGTCTGTGCAGGTAAATACAAGCTCATCTACAAGTTAGGGTATATGCGAGCTAACAAGCCCAACATGGCGTCCCTCTCAGAAGATGGAGGCGAAGTTGTGGTCTCCTGTACGAGAATATCCACACGACCCAACAGATCTGTAGCTATCTGCATGATGACCATATGCTCATCAATATAAGCGCTCATCTCTGCGATCATACCAGTGGTAAGGGACCTCACTACAGTACTATCTGTGATGGCTACATCCCGGGCAGCTATGGCGGTATCCCGCTCAGCTATCACTGCATCTCTGGCTGATATAGCCTCATCCCGCTCAACAACAGCGGCATCTCTACGAGCCAATGCCCTGTCTCTCTCCAATAGAGCGACGTCACTCACATCAAGAGCAGTCGACATCATAGATCGAATCTGGTATCTCTCAAAGGTCATCAGATGAAGACTGTGCTCTAAGTACTGTGCTGAGTGCTGAATCACAAAAGTACTGGTACTAAGAGAATCCGGAAGAAATGCTGGCAACCCAGTAGCGGGCACCTCCTCGATGTAGGTATCAATGTCCTCCGTAGGCTCTACATTGTCTAACTCAATATCCGGTACTGCAAATACTGCTGCAGCTGATAAAATCTCAGTCTCCATCCATGCAGAGTACTCTACAGAATAACCGGGTTGACTGATAGAAAAAGCAGCTATCTCACGCTGATCCCAGCAAGCGTATAAACGAGATCGGTCCTCTGTTGAGAGATATCGAGAAGCTGAACGCTGACCTGTCGCCCACTCGAAAGGGTAAAAATCCTGGAACTGGTCGAACTACGACATCACGGCCAGTGGGTGATAAGTAGTCACGCCCCTCAAACCAGCCAAAGGAAGGAAATCCATGCCCAGAGTGTGAGTAATGAATCTGTATGGTGAGAAAAGGCCCGAGCACAGCAATATACTAAATGGATCTCTGATGTATGCCAAAAATGCGGACCATGACTGAGCATCTATACACTCTGATGGCTGAAAGGAGTATGACATGGCCACATCATGGGAGAAATAATACTCATGCCGTCTAAGGGTACCAACCGGTCGCAAGTGTGACATAAACCACACATACAGCATGACCGAACTCCCAGTGAACACTCCTGATGGGTAAGTACAACAGTAGGATGCTGACGGCAGAGTCTCTACTACGATCATAGGCACAATGGTACGACCCTCCCTAAGAGCTCTCACGGCCATGATAGCACCTATATCTATCTCATCCATATACCGCGGCATGTACACATATGATAGTACACATAACATCAGTACATCAACTCTGGCCGAACGCCAATGACCCTTCGACCCGGTGAAATCCTCGGAATATCGTGAGTAACTATCCTTCGCGCCAAATCTGTCATACAGAAAACGCTGAGAGATCACGTGGCTAGATGTCAGCTTATACTGCACTACTCTGCGCCACAATCCTGTGAGAGTCATGAACCGTCTGCTCATGTCTCCCAAAGCCATGTGCACGCAAGGTCTATCTAAGGGCAGCATCGTCAAACGTGCATAATCCTCCAGAGTAGGAGTAAACTCATGGATGCCAAAACGGAATACCTACTTATCAGGTAGCCAATGTTCTAAAAAGCCAATAGGGTCATGGTATGCTGCAGTAACATATCTACAGTCACCCTGTCTGGCGGTGACATGCTATCATACCACGATCGCATACCTAATGCCACCAATGACGGTGGGGTATGATCTATACGGCTAACTGTCGAAGAAGACATCTGTGCGGGCCGTGTCATAAGACCATCCAGGGGTCAATGCCGAATATCTCTGGACATACATACATATGCATAACATGATACATGCATAATAGATAATGGATGGCAATATGATATAGGGAATGAAAAGACGGTGCATACATTCCTAAATATATCATCATCTAATACATCAGCTCTGTACAGCTACAAATACTGGGAAATGGGGCACAACCACCCTACTACTAACAGAGGCCTATCAAAAGATATAACGAGAATGGGGAACAGCCACCCAATATCTAACAGAGGCCTATCAAAAGATATAATGAGAATACACATCAGAAGAAGACCAGGGTCTCGATGTCCACGTCCTTAATCCTGTCCACTTGATGTAACTCCTCCTGAGTCACTGGATCTCTATCAACAAGGATGTCTGGCCTATAAAGAGGAGGATCTACACCGACAAAACCAAATGGGTCGTCTGAGGGGCCAACACCTGAGTTGGAAGGAACAAATGACTCCGCCTCTGCTGGATCTCTACCCAAATGCCGAATAAATATATTTGCTTGATCCAACTGCCAGGTCAAGCTATCAATCTGGGTCATATGAGTCGTAGCTCGGACACAAGCTACCCAATCCGTCATCATTAAAGATCCTGGAACCATGTCCCCCATAAACTGTGTGGCACGGGACTGGGCCCCAATAGTACGAGGGAGCCACCAACGATGGAATATCTCCTGAGTACATGGACCCTCTGATAAAGCAAAACTGTCAACTCCCAACAATGGAATATCAGTGACAGGTGTCTGTGATATAGGCCAATGACGCCTGACAGGAGGCAGGATCGGTATATGGTTCTCCCCTGCGGTGCTCCAAATAGCATGCTCGCCTAGATAGAGCTCCCAACCTCCATCTGTGAAGAGAGAAACTCTCTTGGTGAAAATCAAATACTCTACTCCAGTAGGGTGTCCATCCTCAAAACCAATGGCTAAATGTTTCCCTGAGTAGGGAATCCATGTAATGGCGTCAACCGTCAGCAACTCCAACTGCAAAAGGCAGTGAGCGAAGCCCTCAGCTACAGGGACCTCCGGCAAGATAGAATGGTGCCATTGTCGTTCTCGTGGATAGGTATCTAAACCTAACACACTCACATGACAAAAATATAGGAGCCTCTCATAGGCCCAAAACTGCCAACACAATGGAAAAACATCTGCTATCAGTAAACACTCTTAACCTATGAATGAGAAAAGACAAGAGAAGTACTCACCAGCAGAAATGGGTAAAATCCTAGCCAAGCCTTGGTCAAACCTTGTGAGCGTAAACGCATGCCCCGAAGGAAATAGGCAAAGGTGTAAGAGCCCCAATGTACTCTCCAATACGGTCCACATCGCGTGTGGCACTGACCAAAATGAAAGATACCGTGAAAGAGTTATCTGCTATGCAGTAACCTCGGATGATCATCAGGAACAATCACCGCAGAACGCGATCCCTAATCCTGACATCATCAGGCATGGGCTCACTCAATAGCCCGCTCATAACATCTACGCTCAAAGGACCTGAACGGATAGTCCTGCCTTTGATCGCCTCTGCCAAAACTCCTAGTAAGGATCGAACTGCAGTAGGGGTGATATTCACCATGCAAGGCACTGGCTCCCCTCCAAACTCCATATCTGTGATAAATCATTAATCCATAGGCATCATCATCACCTCACAATCCAGCAGGTGGAGTGACTGAGTCTGATGAAACCATCGCTCAGACAATGCCCTGAGATAACCCCAGGGACAATGATGGGGAACAATGGAGAAAAATGCCCCAAATCCCCACTCATGCACTACTGCTCTATAGTCAGGATGAAACGCCTGATACATGGAGTGGATGCTAAACCAGTTCCCCCGAGGCTGTGTAAAACCTGGAACCTGTATGAAATGTAAATCAACATCAGAACCCTTTAATCCTCATCAATAGGAAAGAAGGAAGATCAAAAGTCTAACGCCATACCTCGTTAGCATGCAAGTACATCGATGGATGTCTACCCAAATCACCTAGCAACTCTGGGTTCACTACCTGAATGCTCGGAAGCTCCCTGCGAGGGACATGTGCAGCAGGAGCGGGATCCTCAATATCCGCCTCTTCGTCCTTAACGTCTGGAACATCTACCTGGATAGGACGTATCACAGTCTCCACCAATCGACGAGGTTGTCTGACAGAATGGGGACAAGGCACTTCAGAAGCCCTCCTCCGTACACCAGAAGTGGTCCTGTAAGAACTGCTCGGCTGATCCGGATCCATCATATCTGGACAACAAGTCTCCAAATCACCTCAGAAAGGGTGTTGTATTTCCTTACCTGGAGCTTTCTAAAGTGCATCTTATTACTATATTCATGCATGAATTTACTTTAAACATATAATAGAGTTAGAATGCATGACTACCCAATGCCTACATTTAGAAATTTTTTGCCATAGTCCCCTTTGAAAATAGGACTATCCACATGCACATAGGCATGTCTAGGTGGCCATTCAGTAGCACACCTGCCCCAAAGTCATATACATAATATATGCATTAAAAATTTGAATCATCGTGCATAATGCAAACCTTAATGCTAGGAGTATTTTGCCTTTATACCTTTTTCTCATTGGACCTCAAAAAGGACAAAAAATAGCAGAAAAAGGTGCCACTTTGACTGTCACAGAAGTTAAATTTTTTCACATCATTATGTTCAGCATGGTTTAATACTAACATTTACTATGTTGAATATTTTTTTATCAAGTCATTTGTGCATACATAATCACTACTATGTGTTTAGATGCATTTTGTGCGATATCTCACAATCTAACGGACATAAACTGGAAAAAAATACATGAATACGTTACCAGGATAGTGTATAACGCTTGTACGGTGACAGAATCTGCAGAAAACAGCCCGAACACAGCAGATCTGAAGATGGCTCGCAGTTTTTCTAAGTGAAACAAGTTGAAAGTGACTTATGGTAACTAATCTGCTGGCATTTATCATCCACGCCTGGTCGCAGGCCCACCTAAAACTGTAGCTGGTGCACCTGCGGTACCCCTATGTGGGTCCCACCCCTCCAGCTCGATCCAGTTCGAGTTGAAACGGAGTTCTTACGGACTAGAAAGATCAAATCGAGAAGAAAAATGCCACGCGATTGAGCAAATCTGCATACAATCATGGTCCTCTCAGATGAGATTTTGAATTTGCACATCACTCATTAGTAGTCACCTAAGTACAAGGTATACCTTACCAATGATCCCAGTTGTCACAAGTCACATACGGCGATACCTTATACAGGTCCGATGCCGCCGACTCCGGGTCGTTATCCTAAATGAGTCCCCGACGGGGGTTACAACATATGTCCCCGACGGGGGTTACAACGTATATCCCGATGGGGGTTACAACGTAGATCCCCGGTGGGGGTTACAACACGTTCATCCGTTGACATGTCCATCAACGAAGGTCAAGCTGCCTTGACGATTATTTAAGCCGATGGCAAGTAAACCCATTGAAGCATTGAGAACCGTTCGATAGTTGCGTACATACTCACGCGTCCCCAGTAGATCCCCGACGGGGGTTACCACGTATATCTCCGGCGGGAGTGGCAACGCATGCTCTGCCGTTGACACACATATCAACGAAGGTCAAGCAACCTTGACATCATTTCATCTGATAGCGTTTAAACCTATCAGAGCGTTAGAGCTATTCGAGGTTCTCATACCCAACTGCTCATATTCCCCAGCATATCCCCGGCGGGGGTCACAACGCAATGCTCCGTTGATCTACACGATAGCGAAGGTCAAGCAACCTAGACAGTATATCCCATAGGATTTCTCAGCCGTTGATTCACATGTACGTGAAGTACATGTCAACGAAGGTTAGGCATCCCTGACAACATTTGCTGTTGGTAGTAAATCCAGCAGGATCTTGATATGTTCTAGCGATACCAACCGGAAAAGGTCAACATTATCAAAGAGGATAGATGATGGAATATGTTATACACATCCTTAAACAGACCAAGCTTTATCCCCACAGATCTCTTACACATAAGAGGTACATCTTCAGGATCAAATCATTATCAAAGACACAGGAATTTGATGATAACTCCAACATCAACATCCTAGCAGATTTGGCTTACACATCAGATTTGGTCAGTATTTCCAATCCCCAGTTGAAGCAACAGGGAGCCAGCGATCATCCCCAGCGTGTTGGGCTACAACCTCGTGCACACGCATGATACATTTGCATCATGTTGCTATCCATAGTACTATGTTCGTCTTATTCCGTTTCAAGTGTCTAGGATTCTTTATCCTACCCATGCATCACCATGCATGAGTATGATAAAGAGGGGCATCTGTAGACACTCGAAATTTTTTGTACTACTGTTACTAACATTGAAGGAGGACATATTCGTCTTTTAAGAGATAACCTTGAAAGACGATCCAAATCCATACCGGATACTACTGAAAGTTCAGCATCAACCTCGGATCGCAATCTGGGAGTAACGATTTCAATCTTGGATGTAACCCCGAGGCCTGCAGATACAATACCTGCAACACCGAAGAAGACCGATTAATCTTGGAGATAACCCCGATGTATCCAGTCTCAGTCCCAACCATGGGAATAGCCACCAACCTTGGTGATAACCCCAAGGAATGCAGTTTTGGCGATAACCCCGGAAATGCTTGTTTCAAATGTGACCAGCTTTAATCTTAGCGCTCACAACGAGATACACTGCACCAACCTGGAAATAACATCGGGGAGGCAAGCACACCTCAAAGATGACAATGAGGACCTTCAACAATTGTAGCAGTCCAATCTCAGTGAAGTCTGAGAAACGTCTGCTTTATCAGCCCAATCCGGCGATAACACCGATAAGGGGCAACATCGTCATCTCGTTAAACACGATGCCACATCACGTCTCTATGCAACGATGTCCCACGAGGCTAACTAATCACAAGTGACTATTGTGCGGGATAACGGATGAAAGTTGAAGGTTGAAGACCGGAGGGCATCGTCCCATCTTCAATGACTTCGTACAAACACTAATCCCATGCTATCGTACAACTCTCGATAACGGCGGTCCAAAATAGGTTCTGTATACCTCAAACGAATTCCTAGATTGCACTTCTAAAAAACCGAGTGGACATTACAGTGCCTGAGTGCACGTACTTCGAGACGACCCGACCCGATAAACCCAGGCTGACCCGGGTTGCCTCTGGTACACCTGCGGCTCAGCCGTAGGTACACCTGTGGCTCATATTGCCTATAAATAGAGGACTTGGGGTGCTAATTTTTAAAGAGAAAAAGACGGGGAAACCCTGCACAATTTGCTCTGCACTCGCCATACAATGTATTTCCCATTTTCAAACATCTGTGAGCTCATATATAGCCTCTTTTGTACCCACAAAAGCCAGTGTTTACCCACTCTAAAGATATAGAAGCCTTTTTTATCAGTTAATTGTAAGCCTTCTCACACACTTTAGAGTCTTTCTCTTCATCTTTGCACACACCCTTCTACACGTTGAGAGTCGTGTTACTTACTTTTGCCCGGACTTCGGTCCGTGGTTTCATTCCAGTCTGTATATATATATATATATTATATATATATATTGACTAAAATTATCGAGTTATGCCTCGATTGAGCCTAGACTTCGGTCTGGAGCATTTATGGGCTTATATATATATATATTTATATATATATAAACTGTGTGTCGGACTTTGTTCGATGAGCCTAGATTTCGGTCTGGAGTGTTTACTCCTTTAATATATATATATATATATATATATATATATTATATTGACACACAGTTAATAATATATATATATATATATATACTTATATATATGAACTGTGGTCGAACTCTGTTCGGTGAGCCTGGATTTTACATCCGGTGCATTTATTGCTTATATATATATATATATATATATATATATATATATATATATATATATATATATATATATATATATTTGTCCTGCCTGGAGTTTTCTTCGTGGCAGTTGATCGCTTTACAGCTTTATTTACGTTTTGTCCCGCCTGGAGTTTCCTCTGTGGCGGTTGATAGCTTTTAACAGTTTTATTTATATTTCTGATCCCCCATGGAGGTGCTTCGTGGTTGGTGATCATGTCTGTATATATATATATTTATTTACCGTTTATATATATATATACCTACTTACTGCTTTCATACAAATTGCAGCATTCTGTGCGCCTAGGAATCATGTGATCACAGATTCATCCCATTGGATCTAGATTCGGTTCCCGTGATGGACATTTTTCAGCTGTAAGCAACTTGTAAATTATTCTGCGATGTCTGAATTTCCTCATATGGTTTTCATACCCACGAGGAAGTCGACATTATTTTTTTGTATATATTATTTTCGTACGGATGCCTCACATCCGTCAAATAAAAATCAACCAAGTCGATCACTTAATAAAATGGGAGTGTAAAAGGTCTCAATTCCTATTGAGCATCAGGGTTTGAAAAAACTCTTTTATAAAACATCACTGCCATATCTTGCTAAAAATTAAATTTTTACATAAATTCAAACCCTGTGTATATAGGTTCGAATGAGGCCTCGTACAACTTCCATATAACAGCACATTGACCCCCAAACACACACACTCAGATAATAGTTTCTTGAAAAGAGGCAGTCACCGTGGTAACACGGATGTCGGGGGGGGGGTGCCTAACACCTTCCCCCCCGCATAACCAAGTCCCCGGACGCTAAACGAATCTCGGTTTCACCGACCCATATATCAGTGTCACATCACTGGGTCAATGTGCAAATCTTTTCTCGGTTGTGTTGGTACAACCATTTAAAAAACCAACTGGCGACTCTTAACAGTCCCATCGTCGACATTATACATGTTGGACCTTTTTCACTTGTTTTTTTTCAAACAAATCTCACCTAAAATGAGAACACCAAAGAACAAGTAACGAAAAGGGACACCCAAAAATCCCGACGTCGACACCTAGCACTGTCTATTTTGGCTTAACAGCCCCCCAATAACTTACCATGCTGACAAAAAAGCTTGGCTTGGCCCCGTGAGGCTTGACTAAGCTTGGCGTGGACTCGTGTGGCCTCGCGGCCCCAATCCTAGCCCTTCAGCTCCAGCAACCCCTTAATAGGCTCTAGTGGATCACCAATATATTTATATCCAATTGATAAGCAACACCCAGGCTCTTTATATAAACAGAACCCAATTTACTGAGAATTACTAAAATTAAGCTACTCGCATATTCAAACAATTCAATAACGAAAACAGTAAAAGATTTGGGGGAATCGTTGCTATAAATTAACTAAGGTGTATAAATTAACGTGTATATTTTTTTGAAAAGAAAGACTTGGCTGGTCATCTCCACCAAACAACTGTTTATTGTTGATTGATGGTCTGCTCATGCTTCCACATAATTGCATGACAATGATAGCATACGCATACACGGTCTGGGTAACCCAAGCTCAATATGTTAATTCGCTAGAGCTACAATTATAAACACTAAAAACTCACCATTTAATCATTCGTAATTGTATTCCCACTTATATAAGGCATTCAAGTCATTTGGGTATAAATAGGTATTGATTGTGGTCAAAGGTATGCATAAAATGTATTAGCCCTATACACATGTTAGTAAGCCAAGCCCTATGTAGATTTCTATTTTCCTCTATAAATGTGAGATGAAGCCCCTGAATAAACTAATAGGGGAACTCTCTGAGAGAGAGAGGAAGAGAATCAAGACCAGTAATTTACTTAGGAAAGCCTATGGGGCATATTACACACCACATTCAAGTGCTAAAATTAGGGCTTTAAATCACAAGCAATTCAACAGTATGTAATCACAAGCAATTAAACATTTAAATTCAAGACTAAGAATTAGGTCTTTACATCAAAACAATTACACACCACATTCAAGAATAAAAATTGTAAAATTTGGAAACCCAATCAAATCGAACAACTACTTGAAGAATTTAACAGTATTTTATCTAATCTAACCAATATAAGTACATACCAGTGTTTTGTGTGTCGAAAGATGCCATCAAGAATGAAAAGAACAGAAAAAACTTGAGTTGCTTACACAATTAACATGCACAAATCAACTGTGATAATTGAATGTAAAACAAGCGAAATGTGCCATGAATTCAGATGAAAGGCTACATTGGCTCAATAAATTGGAAGGATTTTGCTCTATATATATCCAATATGTTATAGTCTTAAACATGGAGAATTTCATATTTGAATCCACATAGTCATATTGGTACATAGATTGATCATAGGACCATGATATAAAAGTAGCAAACATCATGAAGGCCTATTTCATCAATCTAAATACACAAAGTTAAATTAACTATTGTACATCACAATCAGACACCTTTAAAAAAAATTGAGTAAGAAACAAGTGAGAACACAATCAAAATTCAAAATTAGCTGAATAAAACTATGATAGCAGAGGTAGATTTGTGAAAGATATTATGCATATATAATGGTATCTTTCAAACCAACAACGATACTTTGAAATTCATTTGATTTCTGTACAAGTCCAACAGAACATTGATATTTTCCAGTAGCAGTAGAAACTTGTGCTTACTAAATAAATAACTCTGAATAGCAGGAGTTAGTTAACAGAAGCTTATCAGTACAACTAAACAAAAACATAGGCCTGGAATGTGAAATTTTGAGCAGTCTAAAAAAATCTATAGCCTTAAACCCCAAGTTGATATTCGAATACTCTCATAAATAACAAACAGTGACAGGGTAAAAACATCTCCACAAATAACACTAGTCCACTAATAACTCAGATGAAATAACACTAGAGAATGATTAATTGGGTTACCAGCTAAGGTACAACGGTGCTGAAGGCGTCGGCCGGCGAGTTGGTGGTGAAGGCGGCAACAATATCCTCCCTCTTCTCTTCTCTTCTCCCTCGACTCCCTCGTCTGTGATTCTCCCTCTTTTTCTTTCTTCTCGACTGATTCGAGTGAATGCTTGAATCTGTTTAAGGGTTTAAGAATTGGAGACCGCCATTAGTGACCGCACGCGGTCGCTAATTTTTAATGATGTGGAAGTACCAGTGACCGCATGCGGTCGTTGATGATTAATGGTCGCAAAAAACTAGCGCGCCAGCATTTCCTACCAATTTTTTGGTGGTAAAATTGAACCAGCGACCAATTAGCGACCGCAGCTAGATCGCTAAACTAAATTAGCGACCATATTCAATGTCAGTTGCAACTGTCGGTGTAAGACCCCGAATTTTATGAAATAAAAGTATTCAATTTTTCTATTCAGTAAATGGTTAAATTGATAAAAGGTTAAAGGTAAGGGTGATATATGATTTTTTTTCAAAATACGCAAGTGGCTATAAAATACTTATTGTTGTCGGAGAATATTCGTTTGGTCGTGGAATATTCTTTCTGTCGGGGAATATTCGTACGACGGCGCAGTCATTTGTGGATCCCATAACAGAATAAATGTAGGATGAAGAAAACGACAAAATTAAGTTTTTATAAATAACGGCGTAATCGTTACCGTTAACACTGTTGGATACACGGTTGGTAAAATAAAGTAATACGCGCTGTTGCACATTAGCACACGGTATTACACAGTATTTTTGAATTATTGATTCTTACGTAAGAAGGCACTACTCAATAATTGTTACAGTAATTACTGTTCAATATTTTATTTTATTGATTCAATAATTGTTGCGTTGATATTTTATATTATTGTTGTTTCAATAATTATCACTGCACAATATTTCTCATTATCAGATCAATAATTCGTATTATTTGAATAATATTATTAGATAGCATTATTGGCAATGTCTAGAAAGTTCTGTCAAGGAGAGGTTTGATCACTTAATTGCGCGCCAGTAAGGAGAAATTCTTATTGGAAAGCCCCCTCTATCCTGGGAACGGCCTGATTGTCAGTACTGTGATTCTGTAATATTATTTTTAAATAATTAATTATTAATTATTATGATAAAGAAAATATTTATTTTATGTGGATATAGATGGAGGAAAATTTTAATGTGACAATTGTTGAAAATTAATATTTTATCTTTTTTTGATAAAATAATTCATTTAAATATATTATTTTAATAATATATTGATGGTGATATTTTTATAATGAATGTGGGATATATGAGTATATGAGGAGGAAGAGTATTTTGGTGGCATTAAATGATTAACACATGTTTTGGGTGTCGGTGGACCATAATTTTTGACCGAAAATTTATTATAGACTGTAAAATCGTCCGTTTGTGGATTTCGGTCAATTTTTGTTTAGAATTTGAAAAAATTTCCTTTTGCAAAGTTGTAGATAATTGAATTTCCTATAAAAACTCGTGAGATTCGAATTTTCTGATAAAAGAGCTATTTATTGTGAATTATTGAAGTTCCGGAGTTCCGAAATAATTGATTTTTGGAAATTTTAATTATTTTATTTAAGAAAAAAGTTTTTGTGGTTGTTGGCACATGGGTGGCTGATGTTTTTGACCAAAGATGGCTTTCAAAATTGGTTGGTGAAGGTTGGTGTGGAATAAAAAAAAGAAAATGATATTTTATTATTTTAGTCTCCTTTGGCATTCTAGCATTTTCCTATAAATAGAGGGCTAAGTTAGAATTGAAAATCACACCAGAAACATAAGCTTTCTCTCTACTTCTCTCTCTATATATCAAGTGTATTATTGTGAGTATACTTTGAGTGTTGTTATACGGTGAAAGGTTTCTTCGGCTTTTTATTCGATATTCCGGTCAGAAGTACTGCTCTTTTGAGGTAAGAGATAATAAGGGATTTTAAGGGTTATTATTTCAAAATTCTTCTGAACCTTCAAAAATTTTGGAAAAATTTGAAATGATATTTTGATGAGTTTTATAGATTATGTCCAAAAATGGCAATTTTTGGATGTATAGATTAAGAGTTATGAATTTTATGAGGAAAGACTATTTTAAAAGTAATCGCTTATAACTCCTTGTGGTTAACTCCAAAATTGATGAAATTTTTATTGGGAGTACATCTATATGATATCAGTATACCCTGTGAATTTCAAAATTTTTGGATAAAAGTACAATTTATGATAAATGTTTAAATATTCGGTGGTTTTGGCCATGTGAAAAATAGTAAATGACTTTTAAAAATTCTGAGAAAAATATATGTTCAATATAGGACTATATTCTGCTAAATCCCAGGAAAGAAATATTTTTGGAACTGATTTAGTATTTTTCATGAAAATATTCTAGTTATGAGTATATGAATTAAATATGTTATGTGAAGTAAGAAAATTGGAAAAATATAATTTTATGGCTTGAGAATCATATATGAGGTATATGCAGATTTTTGATGAGGGTTTTGGTTATTGGTGATGAAATCTTATGAGATTGGCATTTTAGAATGATTAAATGCATTATTTAGTAAAGTGTAAACAATTAAAATAAATTGTTTATAAGCTTAAAAATGATATTATTCTTTCAATATCATTATACCAAAATATTGGTATGGATTTTATTGTGGAATTTCTACCTTTTTTCATGTCGGGGTTACTATTCACGAGTTACTATTCACGAGTACTATTCACGACAAAATTGGTTTCTTTTTCTAACCAAATTATAGTTGATTTATGAATATTACTCTTGAGATTAAATCTAGATGTTTTGATTATATTGATTT
Organism: Panax japonicus; assembly: GCA_020205505.1. Classification (NCBI taxonomy): domain Eukaryota; kingdom Viridiplantae; phylum Streptophyta; class Magnoliopsida; order Apiales; family Araliaceae; genus Panax; species Panax japonicus. The sequence continues at coordinate 70,691,192 of CM035107.1, read as the reverse complement.
TACTATCATATATAACATTTTTATAACCCTAATGATGATATTTCTCTTTGACTTGAGTGTAAAGATGGGTAGATTTTTGGTATGATCATGACTATGGGTTCTCTTTGGCCAGTAGTGCAAAGTTGAATTGTTGACTGGTATGATCATGACCATTGAATTTATAATTGAATATCTTTAGCTTAAGTACAGAGGTGAAATGATCAACATGGTTATAATTATTGTTTATATAAATTCTGAAATGATTATATATTTCTTTGAGATAATAATATATTTGGCCTGTAGTACAAATATGAACTGTTGAGGAATATCTTTGGCCTGTAATGTAAAGATGAACCGTTGATGAATATCTTTGGCCCGTAGTGCAAAGATAACATGTTGTTTAATATCTTTGGCCAGTAGTGCAAAGATGAACATGTGTTGAGATGAACATGACTAACTGGTGATACAAATGAATATCTTTGGCCGTAGTGCAAAGATGAAATTATTAGTATGAATATGAACAGGAAATGTGATTTGGTGTTACCATGATCTTTGATGTTTCAGGTAAAGACAGGTGATGTAAATTATCTTCGTCCTAGATGAGAAGATGAATTTGTAAGCACACTTATGGTTATGAGTTATTCATATGATTGTGGAAAGGAACTGTTGATTGATGTTACAGGGATAAAACATTGTTGGTGGACTTTTAATGTGGAGAAGATAATAGACTTTATAGTCTATTTGACTCTTTTAATGGATTGCTCGTTCCGCTGCAACTATGGTTGAAATTTTTATCATCTATCATATGTTCTAAATCTCTGATTTATTATTGATGGAGGCTATTGATAATTTAATTATCTTTAGTCATGATATTCTTTACTGAGCTATTTGTGCTCACCTTTTTGCTTCACAATTCCTTTCAGGTAATAAGAGTGTAGCTGGGTCGAGCGGGGGTAACAGTGGAATAGGACGGTGGTCATCATTTAGTTGTTATATTTGGTGAATCAACTAGGGTGAGGCGAACCCAACGTTGGAAGGGTGTTTTGTCACTGTCATACAAGATGTCTAATGACATACAACCTCGAGTCATCATAAGACAGGGATGTGCTCATCCACTTGCTGAGTATATTTACAAGCACTACCTATATAATCTTGGTGTTTGTTTGGAGTATAATACCCAATTAGAGACAGTGGAGATAATGATATGTCAAGAGAAGACTCGCCATTGGGAAGAATATGATAGTAATCTTCTCATTTTTCTTTGGGGTCTATTGGGTCAACCAAGGATAATTCTGTGGCCATATGATATCTATCATAACCTAGAAGCATGGTCTCCCATGTACGAAGGTTTCCTTGAGCACTTCCCAAAGATTTTAGTTTCTAAAACAGTTTTTGACTATACCTTTATGTAAGGTGTCACTGTGAGGTGCTGTCCACGGTTGGAACATGAGGGTCACATTTGATATATATTTGTATACAAACTCACAGTATATGTGTTGTTGCATTTTGCACGACAATTGTTGTAATAAAGTTGTATTTGTTTTCTGTACCATGTATTTAGCGACTCAAAATGGGTTGGATTGAATGGACTTATTTTGGGGTTGTTACATTTGGTATCAGAGCTTAGGGATATGATCTCTGGCGGAGATCGGGGAATAGAACTAGGAGGGGAGAGATGAGTAAATCCTTCGCTAGTGTGTCCTACCTAAGCTTAAATTGTTGGTTGGTCATAATATCGGGATATTATGTGATATGTTAATTTGTTCAATTAACCTTTGTTTTGAAGCTGTATTCTAGAATGATATCTGAAATACAGGAGATGAGGAATGGAGAAATCATGATGACAGGGAAGATGGAATCTGAAATGAAATCAAGGTATTCTCAACTCTTGAAATACCAGGTACGTAAATTTCGGGGACGAAATTTCATAAGGAGGGGAGATTGTAAGACCCCGAATTTTATGAAATAAAAGTATTCATTTTTTCTATTCAGTAAATGGTTAAATTGATAAAAGGTTAAAGTTAAGGGTGATATATGATTTTTTTCAAAATACGCAAGTGGCTATAAAATACTTATTGTTGTCGGAGAATATTCGTTTGGTCGTGGAATATTCTTTCTGTCGGGGAATATTCGTACGACGACGCAGTCATTTGTGGGTCCCATAACAGAATAAATGTCGGATGAAGAAAACGACAAAATTAAGTTTTTATAAATAACGGCGTAATCGTTACCGTTAACACTGTTGGAATACCCGGTTGGTAAAATAAAGTAATACGCGTTGTTGCACATTAGCACACGGTATTACACAGTATTTTTGAATTATTGATTCTTACGTAAGAAGGCACTACTCAATAATTGTTACAGTAATTACTGTTCAATATTTTATTTTATTGATTCAATAATTGTTGCGTTGATATTTTATATTATTGTTGTTTCAATAATTATCACTGCACAATATTTCTCATTATCAGATCAATAATTCGTATTATTTGAATAATATTATTAGATAGCATTATTGGCAATGTCTAGAAAGTTCTGTCAAGGAGAGGTTTGGTCACTTAATTGCGCGCCAGTAAGGAGAAATTCTTATTGGAAAGCCCCCTCTATCCTGGGAACGGCCTGGTTGTCAGTACTCTGATTATGTAATATTATTTTTGAATAATTAATTATTGATTATTATGATAAAGAAAATATTTATTTTATGTGGATATAGATGGAGGAAAATTTTAATGTGACAATTGTTGAAAATTAATATTTTATCTTTTTCTGATAAAATAATTCATTTAAATATATTATTTTAATAATATATTGATGGTGATATTTTTATAATGAATGTGGGATATATGAGTATATGAGGAGGAAGAGTATTTTGGTGGCATTAAATGATTAACACATGTTTTGGGTGTCGGTGGACCATAATTTTTGACCGAAAATTTATTATAGACTGTAAAATCGTCCGTTTGTGGATTTCGGTCAATTTCTATTTAGAATTTGGAAAAACTTTCTTCTGCAAAGTTGTAGATAATTGAATTTCCTATAAAAACTCGTGAGATTCGAATTTTCTGATAAAAGAGCTATTTATTGTAAATTATTGAAGTTCCGGAGTTCCGAAATAATTGATTTTTGAAAATTTTAATTATTTTATTTAAGAAAAAAGTTTTTGTGGTTGTTGGCACATGGGTGGCTGATGTTTTTGACCAAAGATGGCTTTCAAAATTGGTTGGTGAAGGTTGGTGTGGAATAAGAAAAAGAAAATGATATTTTATTATTTTAGTCTCCTTTGGCGTTCTAGCATTTTCCTATAAATAGAGGACTAAGTTAGAATTGAAAATCACACCAGAAACATAAGCTTTCTCTCTACTTCTCTCTCTATATATCAAGTGTGTTATTGTGAGTATACTTTGAGTGTTGCTATACGGTGAAAGGTTTCTTCGGCTTTTCATTCGATATTCCGGTCAGAAGTACTGCTCTTTTGAGGTAAGAGATAATAAGGGATTTTAAGGGTTATTATTTCAAAATTCTTCTGAACCTTCAAAAATTTTGGAAAAATTTGAAATGATATTTTGATGAGTTTTATAGATTGTGTCCAAAAATGGCAATTTTTGGATGTATAGATTAAGAGTTATGAATTTTATGAGGAAAGACTATTTTAAAAGTAATCGCTTATAACTCCTTGTGGTTAACTCCAAAATTGATGAAATTTTTATTGGGAGTACATCTATATGATATCAGTATACCCTGTGAATTTCAAAATTTTTGGATAAAAGTACAATTTTTGATAAATGTTTAAATATTCGGTGGTTTTGACCATGTGAAAAATAGTAAATGACTTTTAAAAATTCTGAGAAAAATATATGTTCAATATAGGACTATATTCTGCTAAATCCTAGAAAAGAAATATTTTTGGAACTGATTTAGTATTTTTCATGAAAATATTCTAGTTATGAGTATATGAATTAAATATGTTATGTGAAGTAAGAAAATTGGAAAATATAATTTTATGGCTTGAGAATTATATATGAGGTATATGCAGATTTTTGATGAGGGTTTTGGTTATTGGTGATGAAATCTTATGAGATTGGCATTTTAGAATGATTAAATTCATTATTTAGTAAAGTGTAAACAATTAAAATAAATTGTTTATAAGCTTAAAAATGATATTATTCTTTCAATATCATTATACCAAAATATTGGTATGGATTTTATTGTGGAATTTCTACCTTTTTTCATGTCGGGGTTACTATTCACGAGTTACTATTCACGAGTACTATTCACGACAAAATTGGTTTCTTTTTCTAACCAAATTATAGTTGATTTATGAATATTACTCTTGAGATTAAATCTAGATGTTTTGATTATATTGATTTTACTATCATATATAACATTTTTATAACCCTAATGATGATATTTCTCTTTGACTTGAGTGTAAAGATGGGTAGATTTTTGGTATGATCATGACTATGGGTTCTCTTTGGCCAGTAGTGCAAAGTTGAATTGTTGACTGGTATGATCATGACCATTGAATTTATAATTGAATATCTTTAGCTTAAGTACAGAGGTGAAATGATCAACATGGTTATAATTATTGTTTATATAAATTCTGAAATGATTATATATTTCTTTGAGATAATAATATATTTGGCCTGTAGTGCAAATATGAACTGTTGAGGAATATCTTTGGCCTGTAATGTAAAGATGAACCGTTGATGAATATCTTTGGCCCGTAGTGCAAAGATGACATGTTGTTTAATATCTTTGGCCAGTAGTGCAAAGATGAACATGTGTTGAGATGAACATGACTAACTGGTGATACAAATGAATATCTTTGGCCGTAGTGCAAAGATGAAATTATTAGTATGAATATGAACAGGAAATGTGATTTGGTGTAACCATGATCTTTGATATTTCAGGTAAAGACAGGTGATGTAAATTATCTTCGTCCTAGATGAGAAGATGAATTTGTAAGCACACTTATGGTTATGAGTTATTCATATGATTGTGGAAAGGAACTGTTGATTGATGTTACAGGGATAAAACATTGTTGGTGGACTTTTAATGTGGAGAAGATAATAGACTTTATAGTCTATTTGACTCTTTTAATGGATTGCTCGTTCCGCTGCAACTATGGTTGAAATTTTTATCATCTATCATATGTTCTAAATCTCTGATTTATTATTGATGGAGGCTATTGATAATTTAATTATCTTTAGTCATGATATTCTTTACTGAGCTATTTGTGCTCACCTTTTTGCTTCACAATTCCTTTCAGGTAATAAGAGTGTAGCTGGGTCGAGCGGGGGTAACAGTGGAATAGGACGGTGGTCATCATTTAGTTGTTATATTTGGTGAATCAACTAGGGTGAGGCGAACCCAACGTTGGAAGGGTGTTTTGTCACTGTCATACAAGATGTCTAATGACATACAACCTCGAGTCATCATAAGACAGGGATGTGCTCATCCACTTGCTGAGTATATTTACAAGTACTACCTATATAATCTTGGTGTTTGTTTGGAGTATAATACCCAATTAGAGACAGTGGAGATAATGATATGTCAAGAGAAGACTCGCCATTGGGAAGAATATGATAGTAATCTTCTCATTTTTCTTTGGGGTCTATTGGGTCAACCAAGGATAATTCTGTGACCATATGATATCTATCATAACCTAGAAGCATGGTCTCCCATGTAGGAAGGTTTTCTTGAGCACTTCCCAAAGATTTTAGTTTCTAAAACAGTTTTTGACTATACCTTTATGTAAGTTGTCACTGTGAGGTGCTGTCCACGGTTGGAACATGAGGGTCACATTTGATATATATTTGTATACAAACTCACAGTATATGTGCTGTTGCATTTTGCACGACAATTGTTGTAATAAAGTTGTAGTTGTTTTCTGTACCATGTATTTAGCGACTCAGAATGAGTTGGATTGAATGGACCTATTTTGGGGTTGTTACAGTCGGTCGCTACGAATCCTATCTGCGACCGGAAGGGTGGTCGCCGATTATGTTGGTCGCTGTTAGAGTATTTTCTTGTAGTGCTTGTAGTTTATTCCAGAAGTTTGATATGAACCTTAGATCTCTATCTGACACAATTGACACTAGAACTCTATGTCTTGACATAATTTCTTTAATGTATAGTTTTGCTAGTTGATTAAGATTAAATCTAATCTTTATTGGCAAAAAGTGTGCAAATTTTTTCAATCTGTCCACTATTACCCATATCGCATCGCATCCTTTCTGAGTTATTGAAAGACCTACCACAAAATCCATTGTGATATGCTCCCATTTCCAATCCGGTATTTCCAACGGTTGAAGTAAATCGCTTGGTCGTTGATGTTCAACTTTTACCTTCTGACACGTCAAGCATTTTGCAACGCATTCTGCAACGTCTCTTTTCATATTTGGCCACTAAAAATGTCACCGCAAATCTTGATACATCTTTGTACTTCCTGGATGAATCGAGTATCTTGTGTTGTGTGCTTTGGTCAAGATTTCGTCTTTAAGCTCTCGCACTGCTGGAACCTAAATTCTTTCCTCGAACCGTAGTAGTCCTTCAGTATCGATCTTGTATTTTGCATCACTACCCTCAACCAAATTATCTTTTATTTTCCCACACTCTTCATCTCGTAGTTGAGCATCCTTCACTTTGTCCACTAAAGTTAGACCAGCTTCTATTTGGAATAGTTGTTCGTCATATTCTTTTGGAAATTTGATTTCTAACTCCAGTTTTGTCATTGCTGAAATGAGCTCCTCTTGAGTTGTTATTAGCATCAACTTTTCCCGACCTTTCCTGCTTAAAGCATCTGCAACCACATTTACTTTGCCCGGATGATAAAAGATCTCACAATCGTAATCTTTTATCAATTCCATCCATCTTCTTTGACGCGTGTTCAGGTCTTTCTGAGTGAAAATATACTTCAGACTCTTATGATCTGTGTAGATTTCATATTTCTCTTCATAGAGATAGTGTCTCCATATCTTCAGAGCAAATACAACTGCAACCAATTCCAAATCATGAGTCAGATTTCCTTTCTCATAATCCTTCAGTTGTCTTGATGCATATGCAATAACTTTACCGTTCTACATAAGAACACAATCCAACCCTTTGTGTGAGACATTACTATACACCACAAAGTTTCATGTATTATCTGGTAATGCCAACACAGGTGCCATACTTAACTTTTTCTTTAAATCTTAAAAACTTTCTTCACACTTCTCCGTCTAAACAAATTTTACAGCCTTCCTTGTCAAATTTGTTAACGGAGTGGCTATCTTGGAAAAGTCTTGAATGAATCGTCTGTAATAATCGGGCAGTCCCAAGAAACTCTTCACCTCCGAAGGTGTTCTTGGTTGTTCCCAATTGATTACAGCTTCCACTTTCGATGGATCCACTGACATTCCATCTTTGTCAATCACATGACCCAAAAATTGTATACGATCGAGCCAAAATTCGCACTTATTGAATTTCGCTTACAACTTTTCCTTTCTTAGTGTCTCTAATGTCAAGCGTAAATGTTCCACGTGTTCTTCTTGAGTTTTGGAATAAACCAGAATGTCATCGATAAATACTACAACAAACTTGTCTAAAAATGGTTTAAACACCCTGTTCATCAAATCCATGAATGCAGTAGGGGAATTGGTCAAACCAAAAGACATCACCAGAAACTCGTAATGTCCATACCGAGTTCTGAATGCCGTTCTAGGTATATCTTCCTTCTTTACCTTCAATTGGTGGTACCCGCTTCTCAAATTTATTTTAGAGAAATATTTAGCACCCTTCAACTGATCAAACAAGTCATCTATTCTTGGCAACATGTATTTATTCTTAATAGTGACTTTATTCAATTCCCTATAATCAATGCAAAGACGCATCGACCCATCTTTTTTCTTCACGAATAATACCGGTGCTACCAGAGATACGATTGGTTGAATATACTTATTATCTAGCAACTCTTGCAACTGTACCATCAGTTCCTTCACGACGATACGGTTGGTTGAATATACTTATTATCTAGCAACTGTACCATCAGTTCCTTCATTTTTACTGGAGCCATTTTGTATGGGGCCTTTGATATTGGTGTTGTTCCCGGCGCCAAGTCGATCACGAACTCAATTTCTCTGTCAGGCGGAAGTCCTGGCAAATCCTCTGGAAACATGTCCTCGAATTCCCTCACCACTGGTATTTCTTCCAGTTTCACATTCTTCTTCTGAGTATCGACTATATAAGCTAAATAGCCCACACAGCCTTGACTCAACAATTTCTTGGCCTGCATAATCGTTAGACATTTCATTTGTCTAGGTGACTTGCTACCATATAATACTACCTTTGACAGAGTCATAAGGTTTACACACTTCTTTTGGTATTCAATTACCGCTCCATACTTGAACAACCAATCCATTCTAAAAATAACATCAAACTCTCCAAGTCTAATCGGAATCAAATCTACCATCAAAATATTCTCCTTAATGTTCACCCTACAGTTATTGTATACGAACCTAACAGGGATTACTTCCTTATTCGCAATTTCTATGTTCAAAGGGAAATTCAGTTCTTCACTAGGCACTCCTAACCTCTTAGCAAATTCATCAGATATAAACGAACAAGTAGCACCCGAATAAAATAATACATAGCATTTATATCATTGATTGGGATAATACCTGACACCACATCTTTTGATTGCACAAAATCTTGCACAGTCATGTTGAAATTTCTAGCTGTGGGTTTGTTTGATGTTGCAGGTCCAACAATGGCCCATGTACCTCCATTGTTACCTCCATTGCTTCTGGTTGTCTCTCTAGTCTTCTTCTTAGGGCATTCACGTTCAAAGTGATCTTTGGATCCGTACGTGAAGCACACGTTCTTCTTAGGTTGAGTGCAATTTGGGGCGATGTGACCCTCCTGGCCACAATTGAAGCATACTTGTTTCCCCATTAAGCATGCACCCTTGTGAAACTTCCCGCATGTAGCACATGCTTCAAACTTCTTATTTTACTGGTTACCCCACTGGTTTCCCAGCACCCATGTTCCCATTCCACTTCCTCTTCAAGCTGTTGTTGTTATTATCGTTTCCCCCACTACCACCTCCATTCTTGATCTCCACCTCATTCTTCTTCTTCTCCTGTTCCTAATTAAACTTTGTCACTGCCTCGCCTCCACCTTCAGCGAGTATTGCTTTCTCCATCACTGCTGCGAAAGTCTTCAACTGAAATAGGAAAACCCTACTGTACAACCAGGGCTTCAATCCGTGTTCAAACGTCTTCCCCTTGCGTTCGTCTGTACTGACTTGATATGGCGCAAACCTCTCCAACTCGTTGAATTTAGCGGCGTACTCAGATACCGTCATCGTTCCTTGCTTTAGATCCAGAAATTGCACTTCTAGCTGACTCTTCGAACTCTCCGGGAAATAGGTCTCGAAGAATATTTCCTTAAACCTATCACAGGTCATCACCCCTGGCCCTTCACGAGTTTTATTGGCCTACCACCAATAACTAGCTTCTGCTTTCAACATGAATGTTGCGAAAGCAGTCTTCTGATCATCCCCTACCCTAGCGACATCGACCACCTTTTCTATTTCCATAATCCAGGTCTGTGCTTCGACTGGATTTATGGTCCCACAGAATTCAGGTGGTCCAACCGCCTTGAAAACCTTAAACGTTGATCCTTGGTTCTGTGGTTGATTCTGCAACGCTCCTGTCAGTAGCGTCACTAGTTGTTGAACGGGGTTACCATCAAAATTATCATTATTGGTTCCTTCAGTAGTTCTCTGTCGTGGTGGTTGACGTCTGGGAGGCATTCTCTGTTAAAAATACACTCATTAGATTATTATTCAACTCTTTTAAGTAATTTCTACTTAACTTGCCTCCAAAAAGAAATAACCACATAACACTTTGAATAAAGTAACAACTTTTATTTATTCATAATCTCTTTAAAATCATAAACAATAGCATCGCTGCTATTTTAATAACCTTCCTGAATTACATAAGTGTCGGGGCAACATCATCATCATATCCCATAGGTTTCGTAACACTTGGGATTTACAAATTTATTAACCATTTTATTCATCGCATACTAACTACAATGTCCTATTAAGATACCGCTTAGCCTTACGATGTTCCTCCTCCATGATCCAGAAAATTATTCTGCGACCTAATACGTATGATGGCAACGTCTTGAACTGAATAGGATATCCCATGACCCGATCTTGAGCTTTATTAATCGTGGTATTGAATACTTTATCCATCTCTTCCATCTTCATCCCCTTAGTCTGCGCATCTCTTGATGCTATTTCGGTTCATTGAAAAGCTTCCTCATAGGCATTTTTAGCTCATGCCCTCTTAGTAGCTTCTTCCCTCAGCATGTTCTTCAGTTCAGCGACCACTTCGATCAGTTGTTCTTTTTCTCCTTCAGTCTGTACTAGTTTCTCCTTGACATTTGTCAGTCGTTCCTCATGATCCTGGATCTCACCGTCTTTTTGTGTCATTGCGGTCAGTTGTTCAGCTACTATCTCCTGCAAGTCCTCAACTGTATCCCAAAGTTCCACGTTACGGTCGTAGACTTCATCGTACATACGAGCAGCCATCGAAGTTAATGGAATCTCTTCCTCCTCGTCATCGTCATCCTCATCCTCCTATGGCAACTCAACGGGATCCCCCTCATCCGTCACCACGTCGTCATCCTCATCTTCAACCACTATAACCAATGGGGCTGACTCCCATGGCAGTAGTTGTTCCCAAACTACCTGAATGTCGCGAGGCTCCTCCTCTGTAGGCATCTGAGGTCCCTCCTCCCTAGCCTGACTGGATTCTCCGATATTAGTTATCCTGACAATAAAATTTTAAGCTTTAATTATTAATCATTACTACTCGACACTCACGAGCACATAAGTTATAAGCACATAAGTGTTTTATTACTTCTTTCTTAAAACTCGATAAAAGTTTATCACCACTATCTTTTCAAAGGTTACTTCCTAAGGCTTTTCCCCATCTAAGGTTCATAACCTAAAGCTTTGATACCAACTTGTGACACCCCCAAATCCTGGTATTTCATTACCTCAAGATTTGGTGTTCACGTAATCAAAACAATTATATCTAACTACCCAATCATAATAAAATTGAATAATAAAAACCTGCCCATACAAGATTATACTTAAATAAAAATCTCCCAGGTTATCTAACCTTTAATTACAATCATTCAAATGCAGAAATTAAATTATTACATCACATCATTATAAAAAGTCTATTATCATAACGATAAAAATAAAATTACAAGTCTTCATCACTTGTACATTTTTCCCTTTCCTTTGCTAGTTGTAGGTTCATTTACTGTGTCAACCTTAGCTGCAATAAGTATATAAATATGCAATAGTGAGCAAACAAAGCTCACTTGAAATAAGAATGAATAACTTTACAGCATTACAACATTTGCCAAAAATAGGCTCAATAGAACTGCATGATAGGTTCTATTAACATTCTGAAACATACAACTGAGGGTCTAATGACCATAAACCATGTCCACAGTTATAAGTAATCTTTCAACTTTAACAGTCATATGACTATAAGGACTCCACGTAATTAGGGGGATCAACCCTTCGTACAATGTATTGTGCACAACCATTTCAACGCTAAGCGTAAACCTCTAAAAAAGAGTTGTTCATCTCAGTATTTAGAATACATGTGACACCCCCAAATCAAGGTACTTCGATTCCACGGGATTTGGTGTTCACTGTAAAAATATCATCTATCTATCTACCCATAATAAATGCAAACCATGTAATAGATAGAAATAAATCTTCCCCTATGGGGTTACAACATCTGAATAATAAACATAATCCCAGGTCATACTAACCTTAAACATCTGTGCAAAAATATAAACAAATAATTCTTAAACAACATCATTAACTTAAGTCTTAAATAGAAATACATCATCATTTAAAACAACAAGTCTTCATCACTTGTTAATCTTGCCCTTGCCTTTGCTAGTAGAAGGCTCGTCAGACCTTTCGTTCTTAACTACAATGTTATTATTACGCAAGAGTGAGCACTATTGCCCACAAGTAAAATAATGAAATAATAATGTATAATAACATGCGAGTGAATCAAAGACTTCTGAAATAAAAGCTCAACTTTTGAATCAAGAATGAATAACAAGAATCAAAGATTTCTAAGGGTCATAAGACCTTGAACTATGTCTTAGGTTATCAAGGGTTATACTTGAAACCTTTAACAGCCATAAGACTATGGACTCTTCTTCTCGTACTTCGGGGGATCAGCCCTTAGTACCATACTATGTACAATATCTTAACGCTAACGCATAAGTAATCCCCTATACAGGGTTGTTCATCTCAATTTGATATTTGAGTCCGCACCAAAGGAAGTTTGGTTTGGATAATTCATCAATGGTTCTGAAATTTAGAACGCTTATCAACTATGGATTAGTCGAATCATTAAGGGTTCGCTAGTCTAACAAGGTTCAACAATAAACGATAATTAAATGAATAATAATCTCAATAGGTATACAATAGAACAAATATTGTATAACAGAATCATACTTTGAAATGATAGATAATCTTTAATATAACAACTGAACTTGATTTATAAAATTGAATAATGATAACAAGTAGGGTTAGGAAACTTGTCTCGTGCGTAGATTACACGTTAATTAAACACGTTCCTTGAATTTAATCCTACATACCATTTACATTCACAACTATAGTTAATTACAACATAACTAATCATCAAACATTCACTCTTTTTGTCTAACTCGAATTATGACTATACTTAGTCAATTTATTACACTTATTGTCACATAATTTACACTTTATGAATAACAAGCTAATTATGTATTCAATAATTCAATCCACATGCAATTATATTATTTACATGTTAAGTATCTATTTTAACATCTCATTATACTTCTAACATATTTCTATGTTTATTAAATTAGGTTAATACCACATTACTAGACTTAAACACATTTAAAATTCATTTCTGAATATTCTGGAGAGTGGCGATGCGGCACCACTTTTATACTAGGTCTTGGCGCTGCGGCGCGAGACTTCAGTTCTGGAGTTGGCGCGGCTGTGCGAAACTCCAGATTCTGATTCACAATTTGCGAAGAACACATAGTTCAGCGAAATAAACATTACATAATCATTAATTTCACTAATTTAACATACCCACATGCTAGAATTCATACATAATCATTACCCAACAATTACAGAATGAATTTAACCCATCAAACACATAATTACAGAATTAAATATGTAAGTTTCACTGTTCTTGAAAGTTTTGAATACAAAACATGAAAATTAACACTACGGATTCGTTATAACACTGAATCCATTCATTTAAAGTTTGGTCTCTTTATATTAACATGCATAATAATATACGAGTATAAATTTTACATAACCATTTATGTTTGACACATTAAAATTACATATAAGGGTCATATGGCCAAAACCCATATTCTAAAAGTTTTGAGCAACATATACGACGTATTTTCATGAAACTAATGACATTGTAACTTACATAATATATAATTGAATACGATTTGATAACATTTAACACATATATAAACTCATAATCATACCCTTTCCCAATTACAAAGACTTTACGAAAGCTTTGAAAGCCATTTTCATGAAACTTAAACAACGTAACTTTAAAAATTGGGAAGGAGGAGATTACCGAAAGCGTAGTGTAGATTTTAATAGGAGATGAATTCCTTCTCAAATTCTTCTTTAATCACAGACTCACAATTCTCCTCAAAAATTATAAATTTCTCTCTGACTAGTTTATCAGACTTAAGAAAATGAACTTAAAGAATACGCATATATTTTATAAACTGGCGCAGTTGTGGTCAGTTACCCAGTCATGGGTTAACTTTCCTCAACTCCCATTAAGGTTTTGTTTGGCTAGCTTTAAAAGACTTAATCCCATTTAATTTAATAACTCTTTTATCATATAGTTTAAATAATGTCACACTCAATTATACAATAACTCAATTAATTTATTTAATTTAAATTAAATAAAATATAATAATTTATCATAAATTCACATAATCATATAATTAATTTTCTCATTAATTAATTATATTAAATTATTAAATCTCTAATTAATTATTAAAATAACATTATGCTTATTAAATATTTCATTTAATTCAATAAGCTCACATAAATACATACTTGAATAATAAATATTCTCCACATTAATTTAATAGATATAACACATATAATTAAATTAATCTATCACAATTGCATCAATTAATTATTTAGTCTAATAATTATTTCATCAAAAAATATTTATTTAATTCAATAAATATTAAATTAAATTACCAAAATCTCGTTTGTCACAATACAAGTATGCACCAAAGTAGGTTTGGTTTGGATACGTTACAAGGTAATTTAGAATTCAACGGTCATCAACTAAGGATTAGTTGAGTACAAAAGAACTAATTGTATGCTATGGAATTGTCATAACTAAATCGATATTTGTAAATTAATATCATACTTTAGGAATAATCTAATAGCATAAACACTGAATAATCATAACATAGTTACTTGAACAATATTAATTCAAAGTTATTGAGAATTGGATACCAAACATGCATAGTAAATAGTAATTTGAACGATAAAGTTGTTCAACACTAGAATATTAAAGTATAGCAAGTCACATGCTAAATAACAAGTTACATATTAAAGAAACTTGCTCAATATTAAAATATAAGATTTAGAATACTTGCATCCTCATGAACAACTAGATACAAGAACTTACTCAATAATAGATAATCTAGCTTTACGAAAGTGTAGAGTTAGCAACTTGCGTAATTGTAATTGAATTACAAGTAATATAGTGCTCAAAGAAATTAAACTTGTACAACGAAGTTTTAAGATTAGAGAACTTGCCTTGAGCACAAGCTAAACCTTACAGCTCGAATCTCAATACCCTATATATACGTCATCATGACATAATTAGTTACTACCAACATTCTATATAAACAAATATATACCACATGTAGGTTTGATTTTCAATTCACATAATCGAATTACGTTAATACTAATACTAGTTAACCCTTGATAACAAGCTAATTCTTAGTTTAGTACTACTGAAATCATAATTTAACAGTCATATTATTAACACATAACATTTATTTTCAAACTTTGTGTAAATAAATAAAACTGTCAGACCATTCTGTTAACTCGCGCTGCGGCGCCACAGTTTGCATTATGGGTTGGCGCTGCGGCGCTGAGCTGGCGCTGCGGCGCGTGACTCAGGCTAGCAGTTGGCGTTGCGGTGTGATACCAGAGCTGCGGCACGAAAATAAAACTACTGGGACGTGCTGCGGTGTCGAACTCCTGACTTCGGCGACCAGCCTCGGCAACAACATGAACAAAAAACCAATTTGGCCTACAAGCTCCTTTCTAATAAACTAACTAACATATAATACATATATAGACTTCATATAAACATAATTTAAAGACTATTAAAATGTTTTTACTCATATGATAACATAAACGTCAAATTTACAGCACCCAATTTCACTATTTTTGATAAAAACTCCATTTTTGACATTTTCAGTGAAACTTATCACTGCAACTTTATTTTTCAACAAAAACCATTAATTCAAACAATCATGTTTATGTTTATTCATCTACTTTCAAAATCAATAGTCAATATATATTACTCCCTCCGTCCCATAGTTATAGGCTGATTTTTTTTGGCACATAGTTTAAGAAAATCAGTTTAAGTGACAATTTTTAACATAATTTTTCACATATATCCCTTAATATGGAATTAATGAATAAGTTAATTATTCCTTACTTATACTCTCAACTTCATTGATTGACGTGTACTGACAATTAAAGTTCATAACCATATAACTTTAACCAAAGAAAATACAACAACATTAAATGTGGTGATAAAAATAATGACATTGAATGTTATTTTTTCAAAAAAGAGTAATGGTTGAATATTTATTATAAGGGCATAAAAGTAAAACAATGAACCAACTAAATTTTATAAATAGTAAGTAGCCTATATATTGGGACATCTCAAAATGAAAAATCAGCCTATAACTATGGGACGGAGGGAGTAACAACTAATCAAACCTTAATTTTATTTTAAACTAAGCCATATTCATATATTTTGATATAAACACACTGTAATATAGTTTCTTCACAAGTTACATACATACATGAATTAATTGAGTATAACCATACATAACCTATGAAAAATAGTTTTACAATAAACAATTATCACATAAAACTATATACACCAACAATTCATCTTTTACAAATATTTTACAGAGAACTTTTGGAGAAGAAGATAACCATAGCTTTTAGAAAAATAGGAGCAAGATGATACCTTAATTTAGAAGAAGATGATTGCTATCTTTGATTCTCAAGCTTCTTCTCTTTATCAAAACCTTCTAGGATTTCTCTCAACTTTCTCTCATCTGTATTCTTCTTCTTCTTCTAGTTTCTTCTTACGAGTCTTTCTCCTAACTCTATTCTAACTTACGTCTTTAACAAAAAAAAATAACGTATAGTAATAATAATATATATTAATTACCTAATATAATTATAGAGATAACTGATGTCAGTTATCAAAGTTTTTAAAATTCAAAAGCCATAAGGCTTGTTTGGCTAGGCTAATAAAAATAAGCCTTTAAACCTTACACCTTGTTTGGTAACCCTAATTAAAACAAATGGATTAATCCTTATACCTTGTTTGATAAAATACTATTAGATTAAAGATTTAATATGCATTAAAGCTTGTTTAGCAAACTAATTAAACTCCTTTAATTTATTTTAGTAACTCCTTTATAGCAAGGTTATTTGTCATACTTCTATTTAATTAAATTTTAATAATCAATTTAATAAATTCTAATACTAATCTATTAAATTACTTTATCATATAAATTACTACCACATAATTATAATTTCCTTCATAATTATAATTTTATTTAACCAACTAACACCTTATTTTAATTACAAATTCCAATTAAAATATTATAATTCATTTAATCATTATAAGCTTTAATTTAATTATTAAATTAAATTAGTATATAATCTCATCACAATTTATTTTCTTAACTTCTTAATTATTTACTTAACAAATAATTAACTAAATCAAATCAAATCAAATCAAATTGAACAATTATTTAATCAATAATATACATATCCCTTAAATACTTATATAATTCATTAAATATTTAATATTACAATTTAAAATTCTGGAATGGTCCGAGGTGTGATTTGGTATGAACAAATGACACTACATAATTCTTTAGGCCATCGTCCTTTAGCTTCGTCCAATGCATTAATTCCCATATAATCCCCGCATATCCCCTCATGGACTTCCAGAAGAACATAAGCTGCCTCAGAAGGTACCAAACATTTCAATAAAGAAGAAAAATGAGCTTGTCTGTAGAGATATCCGCCAATCAAATAAAAATATGAACTCATATGATTCACCTACTTCGCCACTATTCGATCCGAAGAAAACATCCCTTCACTAATGTGACGCCCCCAAAATAGGTATACATCACCTATTCTGAGTCGCCAAATACATGGTACAGAATACAAATACAATCTTTAATATACAACAAGAGAGCTGTGAGTTTTAATAGAAATACTGTCTTCTAGATAATATCCACTCTCAGAATAAGTCCTCATTAAATTTATTGTCACACTATTTAATAGAATAGTGAGGACTACTAATACTATCATCTGGTCCATCACTCCGTTTCCCGACTCGTCCCAGCTATATTCTCATTTTCTGAAGAGAATAGTGAAAGAAAGGGTGAGCTCAACTAGCCCAGTAAGAAATATTATGACTAAGATAATGCAGAAGAAATATTCATGTATTCATCAATGGTCGTGATTATGCCAACAACTGTCCATCAATACACTACAGGTCAATGAGGACTTTTTACACATTATTTGTAATATTACGGTCATGATTACACCGAATAATCCCTGGTCATAATCATACCAAGTCCATTTATGCACTAGAGGCCACATATGACTTTCAACATAATATAAACATGAGGATGATGACAATGATATAAGAATTCAATAAAACAAGTTCAAGAATTAATTTATCCATGAACTAATAACGCCCAAATTGTCAACATGATACTTCTTTGTAGAGTAAAATTCAAGAATGTTCAGAAAAATATTTTCATGAAAAGATACTGGATGAAACGCAAATATCAAGTATATTCCACTAATTTCATAGAGTATTGAAGTCAAAGTTTTAACCAACTGAGTATAATAAAGAATGGAATAACAAAAGAAATCACCAGGCATGCGATAGACCGCACAAACAGGTTATTCCAACAGAATAATAAATAACAGAACAAGGTCCGGCGTAAAATGTACAGACAAGATATTCTAACAGAATAATAAAGAATGGAACCAGGTCCGGCGTCAAACGCACAAACAGGATATTCCAATAGAATAATAAAGACTGGAACCAGGTCCGACGTAAAACGCACAGACAGGATATTCCAACAGAATAATAAAGAATGGAACTAGATCCGGCATAAAACGCACAGACAGGATGTTCCAACAGAATAATAAATAATGGAATAACAGAAGAATTTCACCAAGTATTGGGTATCCCGCGTATACAGGTTATTCCAACAGAATAATAAAGAATGGAATAACAAAAAAATTTCACTAATAAGAAAGAAGAAATACCCCTAACGAGTACAACAAATAATATCCCTTACTGTAAAAGAAACTGAATATAAGAGTAGGAGGGGAGCAGAATACTTTTCTATAGCTTCTCTATAATTTCTCTCTCTAGAGTTTCAGTGAATAAATAAGAAATAATGAAGGAATGAGCTTCTATTTATAGAAAAATGGACTGCATAGTAACTAACTCATGAACGGTCCAGATTGATTTACTTTAATCTGACGATCCATATTTAAAGCAAAATATTTTAAATAAAATATAATATATTCTATTTATAATCTAATAAACCGAATAACTTTATAAAAGATTTTACTATGCAAACACTATGCAGGCACTATACAAATACTATGCATAATAAAATATAATATATTCTAATTATTGTCTAATAAAATAGATAACTTTATAAAAGTATTATGTTTTATATAAAAAAGTTTTACTATTAGCCTAATAAAATGAATAACTTTATAAAAGTATTCTATTTTATATAAAAAACTTTTCTATTTTATTATATTAATAATACCAATAAAACAAAACTGAGTGACTTATCACATAAGCATCAATAATCAATACCGTGTGCTACTATGCAACTACGTGTATTACTGTACTTTTAACACCGGGTGTTTCAACAGTTAACGGTAAAACTTTCGCCGTTATTTTCATAAAGTATTTTTTGTCGTTTTCTCAATCCGACAATAATTCCGTTGTGGGTTCCACCAATGATTGTGCCGTTGTACGAATATTCCTTGTTAAAACGAATATTTCCCAACCAATTGAATATTATATAACAACTTGCGTACTTTGCAAAATTTATAAATATTACCCACAACTATAACATTATATCAAATTCATTCCATAATATTCAAAAATGATATTTATAGAAAATTCATCTTTATTCATAAAAGTTGGGGTCTTACAACCACCCCTTCTTATGAAATTTTGCCCTCGAAATTAGGGTACGTACCTGGTATGTCGAAGAGGTAAGGATAACATGATTTCATTTTAGATTCTAACTCCCATGTCATTTCCTCAACATCGTGGTTTCTCCACAAAATTTTGACTTAAAGTATAACCTTGGAGCGTAGAATATGTTCCTTCTTATCCAAGAGTTGAACAGGAACCTCTTCATACGTCAAATCTTTCGCTATTTCATCCGGTTCTAACTCAATAATGTGGTTCGGGTGTTCCACATATTTACGTAACATGGATATGTGATAAACGTTATGAACACGAGACATACTTGGCGATAAAGTGAGTCTATAGTCCACAGTTCCTACTCGATCGAGGATTAAAAATGGGCCGATGAATCGAGGATTGAGCTTTCCTCTCTTTCCAAATCTCTTAACTCCTTTCCATGGAGCAACACGTAACAACACATGAACTCCTATATCGAATTCCACATCCTTTCGATTAAGATCAGCATAATTCTTTTGTCTATCTTATGAGGTTTTTATATGTTGCCGGATCGTTTGAATCTTTTCCGTAGTCATACGTACCAACTCCGGTCCCAACAACGTTGCTTCACCCACCTCATCCCAGCATACTAGAGAACGACACTTTCTTCCATACAACGCTTAGAATGGAGCCATGCCAATACTTGCTTGATAACTGTTGTTGTAGAAAAACTCCACCAATGGTAAGAACTTGTCCCAAATTCCCTTGAAACCAAGGACACAGAGTCTTAATAGATCTTCAAGAGTTTGAATAGTCCTCTCCGACTGTTCGTTCGTCCGAGGATGATATGCCTAACTAAATCGTAAATCTGTGCCCATAGCTTTCTGCAAACTAATTAACCCAAAATCGTGAAGTGAATATTGGGTCTCGATCAGAAACTATGGATACTGGCATACCATGCAGTCTTACAATCTCGTTTATGTACATACGATTAAGACGTTCAATTGTATAAGTTTCTCGTATCGGTAAGAAATGAGCAGACTTGGTCAGTCTATCAACAATGACCCAAATCGCATCTATACCTTGAGAAACCTTAGGAAGACCGGTGATGAAATCCTTGGTAATGTGCCCCCACTTCCATTATGGAATTTCAAGTGGTTGCAATGGACCTTTTGGTACTTGATGCTCCGCTTTAACTCGTTGAAAAGTTAGACACCTTGAGATAAACAGCGCTATCTCTCTTTTCATATTGCTCCACCAAAATGTATGACGAATATCATGATACATTTTGGTACTTCTAGGATGGATTTCAAATGGTGTGTTGTGCGCATCCATCATGATTTTATACTTTAAATCAGGGTTGTTAGGAACAAAAAGTCTGGAGTTGACTGGAAGTATTCCTTCTTCATCGATTCTTACTTTCGGCATAGCATCTTTTTGCACTTTCTTCCTCATACGCATCAGCTCCAGGTCTGTAGCTTGAGCAGCTTTAACTTTATCAATTAAAGTTGGTTCTACTCGTATATTTGCCATCATCACATGGGTCCCTGGAGTCTTTAACTCTATCTCCATCCTTTGCAAGTCACACAAAATGGGCCTTTGTGTTGACAATATCGCACTCGTACTTGCATATGATCTTCTACTCAATGCGTCAGCTACCACGTTTGCTTTTCCAGGATGGTATTGGATGGTATGATCATAATCTTTCAACAGTTCAAGCCAACGTCATTGTCGCATGTTGAGTTCCTTTTGAGTGAAGAAATATTTGAGGCTTTTATGATCCGTAAAGATCTCCACCTTCTCCCCATACAAGTAATGACTCCAAATTTTAAGTGCGAAGACAACAGCTGCTAACTCTAGGTCATGAGTAGGATAATTTCTCTCATATTCTTTGAGTTGTCTTGAGGCATATGCTATGACTTTCCCATATTGCATGAGAACACATCCCAACCCTTTACCCGAAGCATCACTATAGACGACAAATCCCTCTGAGCCAGATGGTATTGTCAGAACAGGTGCTGAAATGAGTCTCCTCTTGAGCTCTTGAAAACTCTTTTCACATTTTTTGCTCCAACCAAACTTTGTATCTTTCTGAGTCAGCTGAGTTAATGGAGTAGCTATTCGAGAAAATCCTTCCACGAATCTCCGATAATAACTAGCTAAGCCGAGAAAGCTACGTACTTCGGTCACTGATTTAGGTTGCTCCCAGCTTTAAATTGCTTCAATCTTTGTCGGGTCAACTGATATTCTATGACTTGATACTACGTGCCCAAGGAATGCTACTTCCTCAAGCCAGAACTCACATTTCTTTAACTTGGCATAAAGCTTGTATTCACGAAGCTTTTGGAGTGTCAGCCTCAAGTGTTACTCATGATCTTCACGGCTTTTGGAATAAATAAGGATGTCATCAATAAAGACGACCACAAAGTGATCCAAATATTCCTTGAATACTCGGTTCATCATATCCATGAAGGCAGCAGGAGCATTAGTCAATCAAAAGGTCATGACTAGAAATTCATAATGCCCGTACCGAGTTCTGAAAACTGTCTTTGGTGATATCCGAAACGAAGATCAATCTTTAAAAAGAATTTGGCTCCTTGCAACTGGTTAAATAGGTCATCAATACGTGGAAATGGGTACCTATTTTTGATGGTGACATGATTCAACTCCCGATAATCAATACAAAGTCGCATACTCCCATCTTTCTTTTTCATGAATAGAACAGGAGCACCCCAAGGAGAAGTACTAAGACGAATAAAGCCAATGTCTAACAATTCTTGCAGTTGGGTCTTTAACTCCTGAAGTTCAATAAGAGCCATTCGATATGGGGCTTTGGAAATGGGTTTTGTACCGGGTTCAAGGTTGATACAAAATTTAATTTCACGATCTGGGGGTAGGCCAGGAAGTTCTTCAGGGACTACGTCAGGAAATTTATTAACAATAGAAATATCATTCAAAATTGGCGTATTTTTGTTTAGATCTATGACGTAGACTAAGAAAGCTTGACATCCGTTTTTAATAAATGAATTGCTTTATGGCTTGAAATGACCGTGATTGATTTTAATGGTTTGGTCGCTTGAATTTGCATAATAGGTTGATTAGGAATTTGAAAGCTAACAACCTTACGAAAATAATCAATTTTAGCATGATGAGTAGTTAACCAATCAATCCCTAGAATCATGTCAAATGTAAGTATTTTCAATGAAATAAGATCAATAGGTAATGTGAGGGTACCGATTTAAACCAAAAAAGACTTATAAACAGTGGATGTAATGAAGGTTCTCCCAACAGAGTTTTCACAGATAAGTCAAAGTCTAATTTCTCTGGAGTCAAATTTAATCGTTCAGCGCAAGTAGGAGAAATAAAAGAATGGGTAGAACTGGTATCAAATAAAGTATAGATTTCGCTAGAGTTTATGATAAGCTTACCTATGATGACCTCATCCGGGTTCTTTATTTTCTGGGAGGTCACAACAAACGCTCTCCCTTGCACTACCGACTTTGACTTTTCTGGGACGGCCTTTGGTGCCTCCATCCTAGTTGAACTTGTCTTCTGTGAACGATAAAATTGGGCTAAGTGACCTTCTCTTTCATAATTATAACATGCTTTGGATGGATCGCGCAGTTTGGACTGATATGTCCCTCCCCTCTGCATTTGAAGCATATGATAGGTGGTGGTTCTCCTTCCTTAACAACGGGTGCTGGTGCTGACGTCTTTCCATCATTATTTAATCTCCTCTTCTTGAAATGTCCATTCTTATTGCTTTGTCCCTGATTACCACCGAAGTGGTTACCATTTTTGACCTGTTGATTCCTTCCACGCTTGTTGTCACCGCTGCGATGACTGCTCTCACTGGTATTATCATTTTGTCGGCTGCTCTCTTTTGGTTGCGTTGACTCATTATCGCGCTCCACTAACTGAGCCCTATTTACAACATCTGAATACAAACACAGTTTATGAGAAATAAGATATTGACGTATCTCCGGCTTCAAACCTCTTAAAAACATATGCGTCATTCTCTCTTCATTATCCACCAAGTGGGACGCAAACCGGGACAACTCGGCAAACTTGATGAACTCCACCTCCTTCATGTGACGAATACTTTCGGGAAAGTACTTGTCGTTGAATAGTTCTTGGAACTTCTCCCAAGACATTTTCAGTGCGGCATGTTGAGTACGCTTTACTGATTCCCATCAGTAATCTGCCTCTCCTCGCAACATAAAGGCGGCAAATGGAACCTTTTGCTCCTTGGAGCATCCCAAGACATCAAATATCTTGGTGATCTGCTTTCTCCATGCTTCCGCCTTAAGTGGTTTCGGCTCTCCAATAAACTTGGGTGGTCCCAGCTCCTTGAACTGTTTAGCGGTGACCGTCCGAGAGTTTCCAGTGTTTCCACCTATATTTTGGATAGGAGCTGCTCTCGCCTGTTGTTGTATGAATTGCATAAAGCCTCGGAACATTTCATTATTCATCATTTGGTCAGTATTGTTGTTTGCATGAGGATTATCGCCTTCCTGATGCACATTATCCTGATTATTGATATGTGGTGAATCAACGATCGTCTGTGCTCCATTACTATTCTCAACATTCTCAGATATCATTTTCAGATACTGCCACAAAACAAAATGTTAATTTACATGTAACATATTATCCCTATATTCTGACCGACCAATTAAATACCAAAAAAAACTTAGGTAGGTTATACTAGCGAAGGAATTCCCCGTCTCTCCCCTCCTAGTTCTAGTCTCACATCTTAGCCAAGGATCATATCCCTAAGCTTTGATACCAACTGTGACGCCCCCAAAATAGGTATACATCACCTATTCTGAGTCGCCAAATACATGGTACATAATACAAATACAATCTTTAATATACAACAAGAGAGCTGTGAGTTTTAATACAAATACTATCTTCTAGACAATATCTACTCTCAGAATAAGTCCTCATTACATTTATTGTCACATTATTTAACAGAATAATGAGGACTACTAATACTATCACTGGTCCATAACTCCGTTTCCCGACTCGTCCCAGCTATATTCTCATTTCCTGTAGAGAACGATGAAAGAATGGGTGAGCTCAACTAGCCCAGTAAGAAATATTATGACTAAGATGATGCAAAATAAATTATCATTAGCTTTCAATAGTGTTAAACTGATAAAATATAACAAACATCAAGTTTAACTGCAACCGAACAAGCAATCCATTAGAAGAGTCAAGTAGAGAATAAAATCTACTATCTTCTATGATTTAAAAGGTTTTTCATAACTTTTATTGCTGAGACTCATCTTAATAAATAATCCACATCATCCCTGCACTACGGCCAAGGATATTCATTAGTATCATAACCACAAATTATCCATGCACCACAACCAAGGATATTCGTGTATTCATCAATAGTCATGATCATGCCAACAACTGTCCATCAATGCACTACGGGTCAATGAGTACTTTTTCCACATCATTTGTAACATTACGGTCATGATTACACCGAATAATCCCTGGTCATAATCATACCATGTCCATCTATGCACTACAGGACACAGATGACTTTCAACATAATATAAACATGAGGATGATGACAATGATATAAGAATTCAATAAAACAAGTTAAAGAATTAATTTATCCAGGAACTAATAACGCCCAAATTGTCAACATGATACTTCTTTGTAGAGTAAAATTCAAGAATGCTCAGAAGAATATTTCTATGAAAAGATACGGGATGAAGCGCAAATATCAAGGATATTCCACTAATTTCATGGAGTATAGAAGTCAAAGTTTTAACCAACTGAGTATAATAAAGAATGGAATAACAAAAGAAATCACCAGGTATGCGATAGACCCCACAGGCAGGTTATTTCAACAGAATAATAAATAACGGAACCAGGTCTGGCGTAAAACGCACAGACAGGATATTCCAACAGAATAATAAAAAATAGAACCAGGTCCGGTGTGAGACCCTAGATTTTATGAATAAATATTTATTTTTCTAAAAATAATTTTTTATTTTTTTATATTATGGAGTGGATTTGATATAATGTTATAGTTGTGGGTAATATTTATAAATTTTGCAAAGTATGCAAGTTGTTATAAAATATTCGTTTGGTCGGGGAATATTCTTTTTGTCGGGGAATATTAGTACGACGACACAATCATTGGTGTACCCCACAACGAAAGTATTGTCGTAGTTAGAAAACGACATAATTATCTTTTATAAAAATAACGGTGAAAGTGTTACCGTTAAAACTGTTGAACTACCCGGTAATAAAAGTATAGTAATATGCGTGGTTGCATAGTAGCCCACAGTATTGATTATTGACGCTTACGTAAGAAGTCACTCAGTTATACTCAATTATTGCTACAGTAATTGCTGTATCATATCTCTCATATTATTGATTCAATTATTGTCACAGTATCATCTGCATAATATGTTATATTATTAAATCAATAATTAAGACGACAACGTTATTCATATTATTATTTGCAATATTGACAATGTCTAGAAGTTCTGTCAAGGAGAGATTTAGTCACCTAATTGTGCGCCAATAAGGAGAAATTCTTATCGGAAAGCCCCCTCTTTCCTGGGAATGACCTGGTTGTTAAATATTGTGAGTTATAATATTAATGATGAATAAGTTGTGTTGATTAAAGATGAAATTGATTGTTCCATTGTATTGGGATTATTAGTGTTAATGGAAATTGACATTTATTTCGATAATAATTGATGTTTGGAGGTTATATTGTTCACTCGGGTATTCGGAGCACTTTTCGTGTCGGAGTACTATTCACGAGTTACTATTCACGGGGTACTATTGATTCACATTCTTATACTATTAGGGGTGGTGGTGCAAGATTGATAATACTTGCATGACTAAGTTAAAAATGGAGGTATAGTTGAAGGTACTATATTGTAATTACTTTTTTCACATAATTATACTATTTATTCACATGATTGTACTATTGATTCACATGATTTACTATTAGGGGAGTTGGTGCGAGATTGATAATACTTGCAGGACTAAATTAAAAATGAAGAAAAAGAGGAAGGTATTATACTGTAATATTTCGAGCCCCAAAACGTGCAAT
Source organism: Panax japonicus (assembly GCA_020205505.1). Classification (NCBI taxonomy): domain Eukaryota; kingdom Viridiplantae; phylum Streptophyta; class Magnoliopsida; order Apiales; family Araliaceae; genus Panax; species Panax japonicus. The sequence continues at coordinate 70,664,537 of CM035107.1, read as the reverse complement.
TATCGAAACTATATTTTTCTATAAATAGAAGCTCATTTTTCCTTCATTTCTCACCAATTCACAAAAGCTCTAGAGCAATTATTATAGAGAGAAATTATAGAGAGAAAGAAGAAAAGTATTCAGCTACTTCACTACTCCTATATCCAATACTCTTCTTTTTAAGGTAAGGGATATTATTTGTTGTACTCGTAAGGGGTATTATTTCTTTCTTTCGTCTTCATGAAGAGAACTTCTGTTATTCCATTCTTTGTTATTATGTTGGAATAACCTGTTTATGCGAAGTACCGCATACTTGGTGAAATTCTTCTGTTATTCCATTCTTTATTATTCTGTTGGAATATCATGTCTGTGCGTTCTACGCCGGACCTGGTTCTATCATTATTATTATGTTGGAATATCATGTCTGTGCGTTCTACGCCGGACCTGGTTCCGTCTTTATTATTCTGTTGGAATATCCTGTCAGTCCGTTTTACGCCGGACCTGATTCCGTCTTTATTATTCTGTTGGAATATCCTGTCTGTGTGTTTTACACCGGACCCGATTCCGTTATTTATTATTCTGTTGGAATAACCTGTCTGTGCGGTCTATCACATGCCTGATGATTTCTTGTTATTCTATTCTTTATTATACTCAGCATTCATGAATTTTACTCCACAAAGTAGTATCATGTTGACAATTTGGACGTTATTGATTCCTGGATAAATTAATTCTTGAACTTGTTTTATTGAATTATTATGTCATTGTCATCATCCTCATGTTTGTATTATGTCGAAAGTCATCTGTGACCTGTAGTGCATAGATGGATTTGGTATGATTATGACCAGGAATTATTCGGTATAATCATGACCGTAATGTTACAAATGATGCGGAAAAAGTCCTCATTGGCCCGTAATGCATTGATGGACAGTTTTTGGTATGATTATGGCTATGGATTCTCTTCGACCAAGGGTGTAAAGATGAGTTGTTTTATGGTATGATCAGGACCGTTGATGAAAACATGATTATCTTTGGCCCGTAGTGCATGGATAATTCGTAGTTGTGATACTAAAGAATATCCTTGGCTGTAGTGCAGGGATGATTTGATGATGTGAATTATTTATTAAGTTGAGTCTCAGCGATAAAAGAGATGAAAAACCTTTTAAATCATAGAAGATAGTAGATTTTATTCTCTACTTGACTCTTCTAATGGATTGCTTGTTCCGCTGCAGTTAAACTTGATGTTTGTTATATTGTATCAGTTTAACACTGTTGAAGGCTAACAATAATTTATTCTGCATTATCTTAGTCATAATATTTCTTACTGGGCTAGTTGAGCTCACCCTTTTGCTTTCATTGTTCTCTTCAGGAAATGAGAACGTAGTTGGGACTAGTCGGGGGATAAAGTGATGGTCCTAGATGGTGCATTAGTAGTCCTCACTATTCTGTGAAATAGTGTAATAATAAATGTAATGAGGACTCCATTGAGTGTGGATATTGTCTAGATGACAATATTTGTATTAAAACTCACAGCATATGTTTTGTCATATTTTACACGACTGTTGTATAATTAGTTTGTATTTGTATTCAGTACCATGTATTTGGCGACTCAGAATAGGTGATGTATTCCTGTTTTGGAGGCGTCACATCCGGCGTCAAACGCACAGACATGATATTCCAACAGAATAATAAAGACTGGAACCAGGTCCGACGTAAAACGCACAGACAGGATATTCCAACAGAATAATAAAGAATGGAACCAGGTCCGACGTAAAATGCACAGACAGGATGTTCCAACAGAATAATAAATAATAGAATAACAGAAGAATTTCACCAAGTATAGGGTATCCCGCGTATACAGGTTATTCCAACAGAATAATAAAGAATGGAATAACAAAAGAATTTCACCAATAAGAAAGAAGAAATACCCCTAACGAGTACAACAAATAATATCCCTTACCGTAAAAGAAACTGAATATAAGAGTAGGGAGGGGGCAGAATACTTTTCTATAGCTTCTCTATAATTTCTCTCTCTAGAGTTTCAGTGAATTCGTAAGAAATAATGAAGGAATGAGCTTCTATTTATAGAAAAATAGACTGCATAGTAACTAACTCATGAACGGTCCAGATTGATTTACTTTAATCTGACGGTCCATATTTAAAGCAAAATCTTTTAAATAAAATATAATATATTCTATTTATAATCTAATAAACCGAATAAATTTATAAACGATTTTACTATGCAAACACTATGCAGGCACTATGCAAACACTATGCATAATAAAATATAATATATTTTAATTATTGTCTAATAAAACAGATAACTTTATAAAAGTATTCTGTTTTATATAAAATGGTTTTACTATTAGCCTAATAAAACGAATAACTTTATAAAAGTATTCTGTTTTATATAAAAAGCTTTTCTGTTTTATTACATTAATAATACCAATAAAATAAAACTGAGTGACTTATCACATAAGCATCAATAATCAATACCGTGTGCTACTATGCAACTACGTGTATTACTGTACTTTTAACACCAGGTGTTTCAACAGTTAACGGTAAAACTTCTGCCGTTATTTTCATAAAGTATTTTTTGTCGTTTTCTCAATCCGACAATAATTCCGTTGTGGGGTCCACCAATGATTGTGCCGTTGTACGAATATTCCCTGTTAAAACGAATATTCCTCGACCAATCGAATATTATATAACAACTTGTGTACTTTGCAAAATTTATAAATATTACCCACAACTATAACATTATATCAAATTCATTCCATAATATTCAAAAATGATATTTATAGAAAATTAATCTTTATTCATAAAAGTTGGGGTCTTACAACTAAGGTAATCTAGATAGGTTGTAAGCCAATAATCTGACCTCTTTATCGTCATAACCGTCTGCTTCTGAATACTTAGATCATCCAGAACTTCTAAGTACACCGATCCATCGAATGAGTTTACATCCATTATGACCAATTTTGCTAAGTCATCAACCATTGTATTGTTCTTCCGATCCATCCCTTAGAAAGAGTAAAAGTTGAAATAGTGTAGCTGACTCTTAACTTCACACAAATATTTGGTCAATCGTGCCCCTCAAGCCTATTATTCTCCTGTTATTTACTTAACAACTAATTATGAGTCATTGAATATAAGCAAATAATGAACCTCCAAACTCCATGCCAGCCATAGCCCTGCTAGGATTACCTAATATTCGGTCTCGTTATTAGTTTTCTTGAACCTGAATTGTATTGTCTGCTGGACTTTAAACTCATTGGTGCTACTCAGTATAACTCCCGCCCACTTATGTTTACTGTAAAAGATCCATCCACATAAAAAGTCAAAGAAGATTGTATCAACTGAACCCTAATCATCAGGCGTACCTCCTCTTTAGGCCAAACCTGCGGATTAGGTTTGGTAAACGAGCACTCAATCATAAAGTCTGCTAAAGTCTGACCCTTTATTGCCGTTCACGAATGATACTCCAAGGAAAACTGGTTTAATTCTACCACCCAAGCCAACATCCTTCCAGAACCATTTGGCTTATTGATTAACTTCTTCACAAATTAATCAATAAAAATAACAACCACCCGACCTTGAAAATAGTGTTGAAGTTTTTGACTGGAAATAATCAAAGCACAAACAAACTTCTCCAAATTCGCATATCTAGTCTCTGCATCCCTGAAGGGTCTAAATTATACTATTTTTTGATGATAACAAAATAAGAATTAAAAGTCTTTAGAAAAACTAGAATAGAATCCTCTCTATAGGATTTTATATTGAACGGTACATTATTTTATTTTCCTATGACTCAAATTATTTAATTAGTCCAAAAGGAACTATAATTCAATGATTTAACAAATGGAATAAAATTATTTTTCTAAACAATTTGACTTTATGATTTTGGTTGTTCTTGATTTCAGTATATAAATGTAGAGTAAAATCTTTAGATTGTAGAATGACTTAGCTCTACGATGCTAGTATCTCTGCTATATGACACTATGATTTTGATCGTTCTAGCTTTCAGTGTAGAAATGTAGAGTGAATCATCAGATAGTAGAATGACTTAACTCCATAATACTAGACTTTACGTTTTTTAGTAGCTCTATGATAGTAGTGTGACTTTACTTCTTTACTCTACGATAGTAGATTGACTTCATTATTTACTCTACAAATTTATATTTTGATTAACAATCTTAGAGTTATCTTTAAGTAGTTTACTTCTTTACTAAACGATAGTAGAGTGACTACAATCTTTACTCTATGAACTTATATTTTACTCAACGATCTTAGAGTTCTCTTTGAGTACTTCACTTTTGTACTCTACGATAGTAGAGTGACTACAATCTTTAATCTACGAACTAATATTTAAATTAACGATCTTAGAGTTCTCTTTGAGTATTTCTATTTTTTTACTCTACAATAGTAAAGTGACTGTTTTTTAACTTAACGATCTTAAAGTTTTGTTTGATTACTTCATTATAATAGAGTAACTTCAGCATTTACTCAACTAATTTTCAGATATTGTTATTACAAGGCTATACTCTACGATCTTGGAATCAAGTTAAGTTCAATATGTTCTAACATAAGATTTAAAAATTCAAGTACTCCCTCCGTCCCATAGTTATAGGCTGATTCTTTTGGCACGTAGTTTAAGAAAATCAGTTTAAGTGACAATTTTTAACATAATTTTTCACATATACCCCTTAATATAGAATTAATGAATAAGTTAATTACTCCTTACTTATCACACTAGAACTCTCAACTTCATTTATTGACGTGTATTGACCATTAAAATCCATAACCATAGAACTTTAACCAAAGAGAATACAACAACATTAAATGTGGTGATAAAAATAATGACATTGAATATTGTTTCTTCAAAAAAAGAGTAATGATTGAATATTTATTATAAGGGCATAAAAGTAAAACAATGAACCAACTAAATTTTATAAATAGTAAGTAGCCTATATATTGGGACATCTCAAAATGGAAAATCAGCCTATAACTATGGGATGAAGGGAGTATTTTTTATTTGGACAAAAAGAATGTAATCATTCTCTCTCTATTCGCATAAACCATATGTGCTTTCTTTCTCTTCTCACTTCACCCGAATAAGTGCAAAGAAAGGCACACTTTCCCATGCAGTACAAAATCATCGATCCACGTGGCAAGAAAAGTTTATTCAACTCTTTCAGTCACATAACTAAGAAAAATAGAAAAGAAAATAGAAAAGGCTGGGTGGATATTAACCATTAGATCAATAATCGAATCAAACTAATCCTAACCATTCATTTAAATATTTTTGGACTATAAATATTGGCATACTCCATTCATTTCTCTTCAATCGAGCCAAAGCCAAACTCTACCCACAATTCTCTCTCAATCTCAAATTCTCAAAACGCTATATTCTAGTGGGATTGAAAGTGATCAGAAGAGCAATAAAAATGCATATTGCTATAACAAAAAATTAACACATTGTTCTTCTACACAAATTAGCACACACACTTTATTATATTTTGTGATAACATATCATTTTCTTATTTGTGTTTAATAATATTATTATTGTTATATTTGTTACACATATTGAATATCACAAGAAAAATGCACTTTCACTTGCATTTATTTATATCATCTTGAATTAACAACTTATATATATATTAATATGAACTTTATATGTAGTGCTTTCAAAGAGCGAAAAAAATAAGTGACCAGACCTTCAGTAACTATCCACTAAGTACAAAACGTACCGGATATGCTCACTTGAAATTCGTGAACTGTAGTCCTTTCTAGTAAAGTTAGACAATTTTTCTCAAGATTGGATAACTAGTTTATCCTTATAATTCTTATACAGGAAAATTGCCCCTTTGTGTATAAAAATATGATTCGTATATAATCTTCTCTTTAAGAGTGATAAGCAAAATGTTAGAATTTTAGCCTAAAATCAAGTGGATTTTGTTATAGTTTGTATATTTAAATTTGATGATGAATGAGCTTAATGTAAATTTTACCACTGTGATTTTTATAGTCCTTATAAAAAATTGATCAAATGTACAAAAACTTATATTAGAATGATCAAATAATGTTAGGTTGATCTTAAAGAAACTATTTTGATGTATAGTGGATAGGTTTTTGATTATTTGTAAAGATACTCTGCTAGTTTGAATGGATCGCAGAGTAAGCTTAATTGCAACATATTAAGCAGATCGCGGAGCTACTGGGAGCTATCGTAAAGTTCATTGCAAATCTTAAAGTAGTATTCAGTTCGCAAAGTGAACACGTGAATCTCCTAATCAAGAAAAATTTGTTGATAATAACATGATTGTAAAGGAGTAAACATCCTTGGTTGAAATAAAATATCAGAATAAGTGCTTACCAACTAATTGGTGATAGTGATACGTTAAGGGTGTTAGGTGAGAAAGCGGACTGATGTGACATTCAAGCAAAAGGAACTGTCACCTAGGTTTAAAATGTCAGCATCAAAGATCCTAGGATATCTAAGCATTAAATGTACAAATAAGCATCTAGCAACGAGAAGATTTCTAGCCGAGTATAAAAGGCTACAAGGATTCAAACAAAAAAAGGATGCACACTGATAAAAAAAGAGGCCAAATGTAGTAGCCCCGAATCCGGGCCCCAAATCGCCGCGGATCCGGTATACTATTTCTATAACTATTTGCGGAAGATATAAACATAAATTATTTATACATTACATTACATACTATTTTCCCCAAAATCGAGTAACCTTAACTTAAACACAATTCATAAACTTTCTAACATATAACAGTTTATCAAACTATACTATTACAAAATAGCCGCACATTTATCCCAAGTTGAACTTGGCATTAACCTTTTCCTGTATCCGAACGCATTTACCTTATCTGCAATGTTTTATCATGATATAGCAAGGGTGAGCATGAAAGTTGCCCATCAAGTTTATATACAACAATATAACGATATATCATGATTGAAGAGTATGAATAATGAGCTTGCTATAATTCATCAATATAATTAAGAACTAGCAAGAACAAATTTTTGACTAAACAAGTTTTAAACATGAACAAACATTTCTGAACTAACTGGTAATGAAGGTGATCAGCCTTTCATACCTGACTTATACATGCAAGATGTACAGAGTACAAATTTCATGGCAATCAGCAATGATTAACCATAATCTTGAAGAAACTACTCTTATTAAAGTTAAGTACAAAGAAACTTGCCTGAACCGTTGATTACCGCAACGTAATTTTTAACGCTTTACCCGAAGACCTAATATTAATAATATAGATCTTCAATAATTAGAATAATATCATTACAGTATAATACTGTTATATTTATATCCACAGAATAACCTAAACACATTACCACATAACCATATCAGTCTATAATTCACATAAGACTTAGTATCAGTTAGACTATTAAGTTTGAGTTGAAACTGACATAATTTTAACATCCCGACGGTCTAGTCGGTCAACACTCGAGTTTAAGTTCAGTTAAACTCTTCTTAAGCACTTAACCATGCCATAGAATCACATTTATATGATTTAACACTCGCTTTTTCATTTCATAAGTTATTCGTTAACACCTAGTAAGTTAAATACTAATCCAGCAACCTGGATTCTAAATCTAGCAACTAAATTACCAGCTCAGCAACCTGGATTCCAAATCCAGCAATCTAAACTGCAATCCAGCAAACTGGATTCAACATATTATATAATCCAGCAAGCTGTATTCTATATCCGTGTCACGAAAATACTAAATCAATTTATTATTTTACTATCCTTTTTCCAAACACATATACACATATTTCATCCACAAAAATTATTTTTCCATAATTTTCCAACTTCCTTTGATATTTTTCAAAAATTAATACTAGTGCGTAGCTTAAGAAATTAGCTACCTCGTGCTTAACTCCAAACATTCCCATCTCTTGGGATAACCTTATATATGTTAACGTGATGCTCCATTTTAAATTTTGTGGCAATCGGAGTTGTAGAACTCCGTTTATAGTGATTTCCGTCGGAAAATCACAAAAATTGTAATGGTCATAACTTGGTCGTTTTAACTCGGAATTAGCTCATTTTTGGACAAGAGCTACATAATACCATATATTTTCATTTCCCAAAAGTCTAGAATTTTTCTCATTAAATAAATGTCCGAAACAGCCCCCAGAAAATTTTGGGCAGCAACTTTTTGTCATTTGGCAGTTTTGGAGTCCTTCACCAAAACTTAAATAAAATGAAATCTATAACTCCGATTAATGATCCGTCAATTTTGTTGGGTTTGTATCTTTCCGAACTACAGTTTTAATCTATCACAATCCATATTTGGACATGTTAAGCTCTCGCAAATTATCCCGGAAGTGGCTGTTACAAACTGTCATTCTAACAGTTTTTATTACCTTTGTGTAGTTTGGGAGAAATCCCATAACTTGTTCAATATTCAACCTATTTGAGTAATTCCAAAGGGATTTTACCCTTAACACATATATATAGTATCCCAAGAACATAAATCATAAATATCCATCATAAATTTCAAGAAAAATCAAAACCTAGCTCTCACTTTAAAAGTTCAAACTTTTCCGGAAAAATTACATTTTTCTCTTACTTTGATTTCCACCAATTTAACACCCATTATGGGTAGATCCAAACAATAAACACTTATTAACATGTATATACATAGTTTTTGAGTTTAGAAACAGAGTTTCTTATTTCATCAAACAAGTATCAACACAATCAAAGCCAAGAAAAATTTAGGTTTTCTATTTTTTGGAAAACCTAACCTCCATTTCATACTTGAAATCATATAAATCACATAGATCTTAGGGTTTGAACTACCAAATCAAAAACCCCTTTAATCAATTTCATAAAAAGAAATTAGAGAGAGATTATACCTTTTGCTTTTCTTTTTCTTCTTCCTTCTTCTTCCATGGAGGATTTCTCCACCTTCCCACACAAGGGGGCTGCCGCCCCTCCCCTCTTCTCTCCCTCTTTCTCCCATTCTCTCTTTCTTTCTCTTGGCTTTCTCTCTTCTCTCTTTCTTCTTTTCTATTTTTGCTTCTATCTCTTTCTCTTTCTCTAGCTTATCTAATTTGGAAGTAAGATGAAAGAGAAAATATTTTAAGTGTTTGTAAAATATTTATAGATATAGTTAGTATATCTATATATTATATCCTAGCATATCTTCTCTCCTTCTTTCTCCACATTCTCCACATTCTCTCTTTCTTCTAATAATAGCCAAGTGGTTGCTTGCACACTTAATAAAACATTGTGGCTAAAGGAAGAAATTACACATGGAAGAGTTGGTGAGAGTTGTTTACCAACTAAAGCTAATAAATCACAACATTCATCCCCCCTTTATTTCCTTCTCTAATAACCGGCCACTTGGCCTTTGATTGCTCCAAGTTTGGCTTATTTACTAAATGCTTATTTGATTTAACAAATGTCCAAAAAGTCCTCTCCCACTTGGGCTAAAAGTTGGGTCATTCCTTTAATGTTTTGGGCTTTCCAAAATTAACCCATTGAACATAAAAATTTAATTCTTTGGACCATGAAAATCAATCATAGTCCAGCACTATTAATATAACCAAATGTCCATTATGCCCTTCCTTCAATTGGGCTCTAAATTTGGGCCACTCTTAAATCTTTTGGGGTTAACAATAAAAATACTTGGGCCACTCAATTAATGTATTGCTTGGGCCTCTAACTAATTTCATTCGCCAACACTTGGACTATGAAATATACATAGTCCAATACCTTAAATTCTTATCCAACCCAATTCATTTAATTAGGGTTTCACTTCTCCAATAAAACACCAATCCTTGCTCATTCACATCTATTACCTTAACCCAATTAGACTTGCTATAATTAGGTTATAAAATTAATCATTTGAGATATATAGAATAATTCTCCTAGAATTAGTAAGTATTCTAAATACCACAATTCTTTTTTTTTCATAACCCTTAAGTTATTAAATCCTTCATTCCTAATATATATAATTAGGGTTACACTAGTTTCTTTTGGTTTGTTTATATAATAAACAAATATAAACCATCACCTAATGTTCATATTCCTTACACACAACTTTTTAACCCTTAGGGTTTAATACCTAGCATTAGGGTTCCCAAATTAGGGTTTAAATTCTCGAAACTGATATTAAAGTTTCTGAGCGTATCGTTAGGGTTTCTAATAGTTCGTTAGATTTTTTTAACTTAATAAACATATGATTAACATAACTTTAGGGTTTGCTAAAGTTATAACTTATCTGATCAATCCTTGATCTTAAATCATCACGGTTCACATATGTAACCAAATATACCGACTAGTATTCACTTCGATACTTATCCCTGATAATTCTTCAAAAGAATTTTAAATCTACCATAATCTTATACCTCATTACTAGACTATCACTTACAGTCTATCACATAATTCAAGTCTTGTCCAAAACTTTTGAAATTCTTGGAATTTCATTACATAACTGTCAATTCCATACACTTATTTCCTGTCTAGGTCCTAATATTGAACCTTAAATCAATCAATTATGATTTTCATAAATTGTCTAATTTCTCGGGTTGTCACATTCACCCCTCCTTCTAAGAATTTCTTCCCCGAAATTCACCTTACACCTTACACCGTGCACCTTATACCATTTATACTGAGCGATCACACAAGATCTTGAACTTATTTTCTCGGGTATCTATCAAAGATACTCAAACTTCTTGGGTATCTATCAAAGATACTCAAACTTTTCGGGTATCTATCAAAGATACTCAAACTTCTCGGGTATCTATCAAAGATACTTAAACTTCTCGGGTATCTATCAAAGATTTACTTTGATATATACTCAAATTTCTCGGGTATTTATTAAAGATACTCAAAACGCGAGCAAAGAACAAATTCACACTAAGTATTCCTGTATTTACAACTTCATCACATTTTTATCATCTCTGCACCAAGTTACATGGTACATGAGTGATAATTAAAAACAAATTTTGATATTTCAAATCATTTGTTTAAACATTCTATCTGTTCCTATAATTCTCAATACTCCATTCACACACAACTATACCCAGTTCATAAAACCACACTTATGAGTTCATAAATTGCCACAATCATATGAGTTCACAAACTTTCCTAGACAGACCTTTGACGTCCATTCCCTGAGGGGTTCATAAACATTTCATATAACTATGAGTCAAGAATGTCACATAAGTATGTGTTTTAAGAACTCGTACTTAAACCTATATTCTCTACCTTTGACCTATCTATTTGTTATACACATGAGAAAGGAATCACCCTCTTAACATACATATAGAAAATAGCGCGACACACCATTTCAATGATTATCAATGCCAGAAACTAAGTAGTTGTCAAACCAAACTCGGCCACTAATCAATATAGAAAGTTAAGCGGACAATTCCCCGCCCATACAAAGAATTGATCAACCTAACCACTACATCGACCAGGAAGCTAAGTGATTCTAAAACCAAGTACAAATTCCCCGCCCATACAAGGAATCATACAACTCAGCTGCCAACATAAGTCCTCATTGAAATCCCCTCCTAATCTTAACACCTTTTTTTCAATACGAATTCAATTCGTATTCATAATCCATAACTCTTTCATGAGTTTTCATAGTACAATTTCATAGTACAACTGATACACAGCATATTGCTGTAAACTTTTCAATCATCAGATTGATTCTTTCTGGCTATCATAACCTTATCAGATCACGGGGTGATCTTATCATATATATTACGATTCAATTCTATGACTTGATCGTTTTATTTTACGATCTCCCATCCCTGCACTTTCAGTCTTTTAGACTCGATCTATTCACCATTACTGCTCAACTTTATTATCAGAGTTAGGGAACTCTGTGTCTTTACACTCGCCGAGATTCATCTTTGAATCTTATCGACCAACTAACTCTATGTGAGTTAGATCTTATCCTAATCACTGCGGTTATTGGTCTCAGGTATTCCTACCTAAGCTTCATAACCAACAGCTCTGATACCAACTGTAGTAGCCCCGAATCCGGGCCCCAAATCGCAACGGATCCGGTATACTATTTCTATAACTATTTGCGGAAGATATAAACATAAATTGTTTATACATTACATTACACACTATTTTCCCCAAAATCGAGTAACCTTAACTTAAACATAATTCATTAACTTTCTAACATATAACAGTTTATCAAGCTATACTATTACAAAATAGCCGCACATTTATTCCAAGCTGAACTTGGCATTAACCTTTTCCTGTATCCTAACGCATTTGCCTTATCTGCAATTTTTTATCATTATATAGCAAGGGTGAGCATGAAAGTTGCCCAGCAAGTTTATATACAACAATATAACGATATATCATGATTGAAGAGTATGAATAATGAGCTTGCTATAATTCATCAATATAATTGAGAACTAGCACGAATAAATTTTTGACTGAACAAGTTTTAAACATGAACAAACATTTCTGAACTAATTGGTAATGAAGGTGATCAGCCTTTCATACCTGACTTATACATGCAAGATGTACAGAGTACAAATTTCATGGCAATCAGCAATGATTAACCATAAGCTTGAAGAAACTACTCTTATTAGAGTTAAGTACAAAGAAACTTGCGTGAACCGTTGATTACCGCAACGCAATTTTTAACGCTTTACCCGAAGACCTAATATTAATAATATAGATCTTCAATAATTAGAATAATATCATCACAGTATAATACTGTTATATTTATATCCACAGAATAACCTAAACACATTACCACATAACCATATCAGTCTATAATTCACATATGACTTAGTATCAGTTAGACTATTAAGTTTGAGTTGAAACTGACACAATTTTAACATCCCGATAGTCTAGTCGTTCAACACTCGAGTTTAAGTTCAGTTAAACTCTGCTTAAGCACTTAACCATGCCATAGAATCACATTTATATGATTTAACACTCGCTTTTTCATTTCATAAGTTATTCGTTAACACCTAGTAAGTTAAATACTAATCCAGCAACCTGGATTCTAAATCTAGCAACTAAATTACCAACTCAGCAACCTGGATTCCAAATCCAGCAATCTAAACTGCAATCCAGCAAACTGGATTCAACATATTATATAATCCAGCAAGCTGTATTCTATATCCGTGTCACGAAAATACCAAATCAATTTATTATTTTCCTATCCTTTGTCCAAACACATATACACATATTTCATCCACAAAAATTATTTTTCCATAATTTTCCAACTTCCTTTGATATTTTTCAAAAATTAATACTATTGCGTAGCTTAAGAAATTAGCTACCTTGTTCTTAACTCCAAACATTCCCATCTCTTGGGATAACCTTATATATGTAAACGTGATGCTCCATTTTAAATTTCGTGGCAATCGGAGTTGTAGAACTCCGTTTATAGCGATTTCCGTCGGAAAATCACAAAAATTGTAATGGTCATAACTTGGTTGTTTTAACTCGGAATTAGCTCATTTTTTGGACACGAGCTACATAATACCATATATTTTCATTTCCCAAAATCCTAGAATATTTATCATTAAATAAATGTCCGAAACAGCCCCCGGAATATTTTGGGCAGCAACTTTTTGTCATTTGGCTGTTTTGGAGTCCTTCACCAAAACTTAAATAAAATGAAATCTATAACTCCGATTAATGATCCGTCAATTTTTTTGGGTTTGTATCTTTTCGAACTATAGTTTTGATCTATCACAATCTATATTTAGACATGTTAAGCTCCCGGAAATTATCCCGGAAGTGGCTGTTACAAACTGTCATTCTAACAGTTTTTATTACCTTTGTGTAGTTTGGGAGAAATCCCATAACTTATTCAATATTCAACCTATTTGAGTAATTCCAAAGGGATTTTACCCTTAACACATATATCTAGTATCCCAAGAACATAAATCATAAATATCCATCATAAATTTCAAGAAAAATCAAAACCTAGCTCTCACTTTAAAAGTTCAAACTTCTCAGAAAAAATTACATTTTTCTCTTCCTTTGATTTCCACCAATTTAACACCCATTATGGGTAGATCCAAACAATAAACACTTATTAACATGTATGTACATAGTTTTTGAGTTTAGAAACAAAGTTTCTTATTTCATCAAACAAGTATCAACACAATCAAAGCTAAGAAAAATTTAGGTTTTCTATTTTTTGGAAAACCTAACCTCCATTTCATACTTGAAATCATATAAATCACATAGATCTTAGGGTTTGAACTACCAAATCAAAAACCCCTTTAATCAATTTCATAAAAAGAAATTAGAGAGAGATTATACCTTTTGCTTTTCTTTTTCTTCTTCCTTCTTCTTCCATGGAAGATTTCTCCACCTTCCCACATAAGGGGGCTGCCGCCCCTCCCCTCTTCTCTCCCTCTTTCTCCCGTTCTCTCTTTCTTTCTCTTGGCTTTCTCTCTTCTCTCTTTCTTCTTTTCTATTTTTTCTTCTATCTCTTTCTCTTTCTCTAGCTTATCTAATTTGGAAGTAAGATGAAAGAGAAAATATTTTAAGTGTTTGTAAAATATCTATAGATATAGTTAGTATATCTATATATTATATCCTAGCATATCTTCTCTCCTTCTTTCTCCACATTCTCCACATTCTCTCTTTCCTCTAATAATAGCCAAGTGGTTGCTTGCACACTTAATAAAACATTGTGGCTAAAGGAGGAAATTACACATGGAAGAGTTGGTGAGAGTTGTTTACCAACTAAAGCTAATAAATCACAACATTCATCCCCCCTTTATTTCCTTCTCTAATAACCGGCCACTTGGCCTTTGATTGCTCCAAGTTTGGCTTATTTACTAAATGCTTATTTGATTTAATAAATGTCCAAAAAGTCCTCTCTCACTTGGGCTAAAAGTTGGGTCATTCCTTTAATGTTTTGGGCTTTCCAAAATTAACCCATTGAACATAAAAATTTAATTCTTTGGGCCATGAAAATCAATCATAGTCCAACACTATTAATATAACCAAATGTCCATTATGCCATTCCTTCAATTGGGCTCCAAATTTGGGCCACTCTTAAATCTTTTGGGCTTAACAATAAAAATATTTGGGCCACTCAATTAATGTATTGCTTGGGCCTCTAACTAATTTCATTCGCCAACACTTGGACTATGAAATATACATAGTCCAATACCTTAAATTCTTATCCAACCCAATTCATTTAATTAGGGTTTCACTTCTCCAATAAAACACCAATCCTTGCTCATTCACATCTATTACCTTAACCCAATTAGACTTGCTATAATTAGGTTATAAAATTAATCATTTGAGATATATAGAATAATTCTCCTAGAATTAGTAAGTATTCTAAATACTACAATTCTCTTTTTCCATAACCCTTAAGTTATTAAATCCTTCATTCCTAATATATATAATTAGGGTTACACTAGTTTCTTTTGGTTTGTTTATATAATAAACAAATATAAACCATCATCTAATGTTCATATTCCTTACACATAACTTTTTAACCCTTAGGGTTTAATACCTAGCATTAGGGTTCCCAAATTAGGGTTTAAATTCTCGAAACTGATATTAAAGTTTCTGAGCGTATCGTTAGGGTTTCTAATAGTTCGTTAGATTTTTCTAACTTAATAAACATATGATTAACATAACTTTAGGGTTTGCTAAAGTTATAACTTATATGATCAATCCTTGATCTCAAATCATCATGGTTCACATATGTAACCAAATATACCGACTAGTATTCACTTCGATACTTATCCCTGATAATTCTTCAAAAGAATTTTAAATCTACCATAATCTTATATCTCATTACTAGACTATCACTTACAGTCTATCACATAATTCAAGTCTTGTCCAAAACTTTTGAAATTCTTGGAATTTCATTACATAACTGCCAATTCCATACACTTATTTCATGTCTAGGTCCTAATATTAAACCTTAAATCAATCAATTATGATTTTCATAAATTGTTTAATTTCTCGGGTTGTCACACCAAATCTCTGCAAAAGAAAAATATCAAACTCAACGATCCTAAATATACAGTTTGAGCTGCTAAGTACTTGAGAAGAAAAGTTTAATGCCAGCTTAGCAACACCTCTCAACAAAAATCAATCATCAGATCATCAGAGGTCTAAGAGTCTTTGTCTTAGTGACTAAACATCCAAGTCTGTTGAGATTGAAGAGGCCTTTGTGCCCTTGTCATTGTGACTAAATATCCAAGTCTATGGGGCTTGAAGAGGGCAAAGTGTCCTTGTTTATGTGATTAAATTCTTAGTGGATTTCCTACTAGGAGTTGTTCAGTTTCCGAACCACTTAAAATTGCATGTGTTGTTTATTTAATGCTCTTATCATTTATATGTTTACTTATCTTATTTATCTTGCAAATACTCAGAACTGATATTTATTTTAAATCTTCAAAGGGTTTTCCAAAAGAAATATTCCATTGTGCTTAACCAATCAGATTAATAATATATCTGGTAACATATTATTAATTAACAGGATTTAAAGAAAAATATATATTTAACCCCCCCACCCCATTAGATCTATAAGTGCTTTTGGGAAATAACAGGTTTCATTAATCATTTAAAATGAATCCATATTCCAATGTATTCTACTCTATGAGTAAATTAAAATCAAGTATTTAGAAGCTCAAATCCATGGGGTAATTAATGAGAAATTAACTCCCAAAGATCTCCCTTGGAAATGATAATAAATACTTATGGGAAGCTGAGCCTACATCGGTTAAGAACTAAAAGTAAATTGAGTTTATATATAATTAGTTAACGCTTGGGTTTAGGCCCCAAGGGGCACCCAACTTTGTGGAGGGGAGAGGACCTAGCCAAGGCTTAGTTTGAAACACACGTTCGCGTCGCCACTGACAGGCCGGGCCGGGCTAGGGCTTATGGCTCGAGAGTTATGGTTCATGAATTTGGTTCATTGTATATATTTCTGGGCACAATTTATTTAAATTTTATTTTATTTAGTTCTATTATCAAAACTCTGACATTTTGAGAATAGTTATTTATAATCAAAATTAGGTCATTTTGTGAAGCGCTATCTGTCTAAACGGAAGCATCAATATTGCGTCGTTTTGGAAAGTGCCATCTATCTGAACTAAAGCGCTAAAACTACGTCATTTTTTCGAACATATGCCATGTCATACCTTTTCAAAGGGTTGTGTCCCATCTGATGGGTCACTAAACCCTCCTATAAATAGACTAGGGGGTAGACATTTGGATCATTCAAATCATCGAAGCATTAAGCATTCTAGTCTTCATTATTTCATAAGTTATTCATAGTTTATTTTGAGAGATATGTTCAGAACATTAGTTTGGTTCATTGTGTGTGTTATTTGTCGTGCTTCTATAACACACGTTGTCATTGTATCCTAGGAGACAAGTGCCACTAATTTTAAGCACCATAAGAAGGGCATAATTATCTTAAGGACATAGTACCAAGTATTAACCTTGACATATTAATTTCTTGCAATTCTAGTTTGTTAGTTCCCAGTAGGCACACAATAGATCTAAAAGGGGGAGGGGTTGAATAGATCTTTTTTAATTTCAAATACTTTTTTTGTATATTTAGTATTGCTAACGGATTAACATATGACAAATATAAGAATCTTTTCAAGCACAACAGAATAAGTAAAAGACCCCCTTCATTGATATATTTATGAACATACATACATTGTTCGTAGAGTTAGTTTAGTTGTAAGCAGTTAATACATATATAGCATTTATAGCAGTTAGGTACATAATGTAAATGACATAAAGTAAATGACTGAATGTAAAAGACACAAGGGATTTTAAGTTGTTCAGAGTCTCAAGCTCCTAATCTACTCTTCTGCTTTAACAAGCAGGAATTCCACTAAGAAGGGGCAGCACCCTGAATCACTAAGATTCTTTGAAGGCCAACAGCCTTGGAACTTCAGTTCATTGAGAACTCTTCAAGCCCAGCAGGTTTGGAACTCCTCTAGTTCACTAAGAACTCTTCAAGCCCAGCAGGCTTGGAACTTCAATTAGTCCCTCAGGACAAGGACCCCTCAGGCCCTGGCTACTTGTTGTTGTAGTTGTTGTTGGTGCTTTCCTGCTAAGATATCTTGAAGCTTGAACATTTTTTGTACTTAGCAGCTTGACGTGGTCCTCTTTGCATTCTGCGTAGAGTCTAGACCACCTCTTCTCTGGTGCAGCTGATCTTCCAACTGTTCATCCCATCTTCTTCTGATGTCAGTTGTGCACCATCACCATTTAGGTTTACTAAGTCTTTGAGCTTTTGGTAGACTTTTTCTGGCACTTAGCATTCCCTGAACCCTTCTTGAATGGTATGCATACATGGTTTTGCATCTGTTCTATTTCAACTTTTGGTTTATGGTGATTCGTAGAGTGGCTCTCTAGATCTTCTTTGTGCTCTGCCACTTTTCTGAATGCTATCTTCTTGGCCTTCTCGGCTCCCAACTTAGCTGCTATCTTTAGTGGCATTCTCATCCTTGTTGAGTGAAGTTTTAGTCTAGTCAAGTCCTTCTTCAAATCTACTTCACTTCCTCCTTCATAGTCTCATTGCTACTAAGACTTGTTATGTTCAGTTCTGGTGGAACTCGTAGAGTTAACAATATAGCACTCCAATAACTCAACGATTCTTTAACTTAGCAACTCTTAATCTTTGAAGCTCTAGCTGATATATACTCCTCCATAATCTTCTCGTTGGAATATAGTTGTTAGGAACTATTTGAATTGCTTCGCAGATTTCGAGTTATTTGGTGCAGACTGCAGATATGACATGACATCTCCTTTTTCATTTTTATGACACTGCAGTCTATTATTTCACCCACCCCGTCAGACATGTCACTTTGGTGTGTCAGACAGGTAGTCATCTTTATTTCTTCTTTCTGATTCCTCGATCAGAACATCAAGAATTGTTCTTTTGCATCGATGCTTTCAATTAGCTACGTTCGAATATCAATTTTCAGATTAAACCGTTGCCAATTCTTCAATCTTTAGATGACCAAACTCTACGATTCTGATGCAGATGTTCTTGGACCAGATCGTACTGTGTCTTTTTGAATGTTTCTCAGACTGGTTGAGACAACACTACGATTCTAAAGAGTGTTCATTGGATCTTCAATGTAGAACATCTCTTTCTTCTCTTGTGCAGTGCTTCAATACTTTTGTTTGCCTTAACTGATCTCAAGAACTAATAACTTGACTTCTTATCCTGGCCTCTTCTGAATAGCAAGACACATCAGATTTGTGGCATGCCCAACTCTCTTTCTCCTTGTGATCTCCCGTTCACTTATCACCAATGGTCTGACCCATGCTTAATCACTTTTGCCTTGTTCTTCACAAGCTGGCCAGTATCTCTGTGTAAACTGCATCAGTTCTTGCTTTGTTTGGCAAACACTACGATCCTGGTTAATCCCAAGATCGTTGTCTTCTGTTCTCTTGACATCTACTGCACTTGCTAACTTTCTTTAGTCAGTCACTTTTACTGAAGTCTTATTCTGATTGACTTGTGGAAGACTTCATCTTGAATGACTTCACAACTCAATCTGGATGCTGATTGGGTTGGTGCTTAGATCTTCTGTTAGCTTGCATGATATTCGTTGAGTGCTCTCTGGTTTCTTCCAGGAGGAATGTATCTTTGCAACTCAGACCAGAGGCTTCATACATTGGATATTCTAGGAGTGCTCATTTGTTGAGAATTGTGTTGACTCTACGATTCTGCCTTGGCTTTGTGAGCACCTCTGTTGAAGCCTTAGTTCTTCACACTACGATTTAGCTTTGGTTATGAAGACACTACGAATCCGAGATCAGATCCTGACAGACTACGATTTCTGCCTTAACATTTGATGTCCTTGTCTGATCTAGCTTGACTACGATTTCTGCCTCTGGTATGATCAGTAGACTATACGACTTCAATTGTGGTCTACGATTCTTGACTTGGCTTTGGCAGATGCTCGGTCGGCTCTTAGACAGACTATCTCTACGATTCTAAACATGACTTCCTCAGCAGACTACGGCTCTGAGAAAGTTCTTCTCGACACACTACGATCCTTCCTCGTCTCTCCTGGCAGACTACGAACTCTGAGATCTACTATCTTGCAGACTACGATTCCGCCTTGATAGTTCTCAAGTTTTTCATGACTAACAAGCTTGATCATTCTATATTTATAGTCCTTGTACATCATTTCTTTTTAAGGACTTTACAAAGTTGTTTTGCTTTTGTAGGATCAACCTAACATATTTGATCAATTCTTTCTAAGTCGTTGTACATATATTCCTCATATCTAACAAAGGACTTTACAGCTTTCCTTTATACAAGCATACTTGCATATTCATTCATTTATATCATAATCAAATCATATATAAATAGGAATAACATTCTCATGTATATTCCTAACAATCTCCCCCTATTTGATTATAACAAAAATAATTAGTGTCATGTTTGGCTAGCTTATTAATCCATTTTCTAATTTATTTTAATTAACTTATTTATTATATAGTTTAATAATGTCACACACATTTAAGTAATTAATCAAATATATTATTTAATTCAATTAAAAAAATAGAATAGTTCCACATTAAATCACAGTCACATAATTAAATTCTCATTTATTAATTATGTCAAGTCATTAAATCTCTAATTAATTATTAAATTAATTAGAATAATATTATGCTTATTAAATAATTAATTTAGTCAAATAAGCTCAATTAAATGCATACTTTTGAATAATAAATTCTCCACATTAATTTAATCAATATAACACATATAATTAAATTAATCTACCACAAATTCATCAATTAATTATTCAACCCAATAATTAACCATCAAAAAAATTTATTTAATTCAATAAATATTCAAATTAAATTACAAAAATCTCGTTCGTCACAACATCTCCATTTACTAAATATTTTTACTGTAACAGAAATGGTCATTCTTTTCATATGTGTAATGCTCGAAATGGAAATTATAAAGGAAAAATGATTTGGGTGCCTAAAGGAACGTACAATGCACCAATTATTAATACAAGGAAAGAGTTTTATAATTATCAGAAAAATAAAAGTCAAAAATCTTATAGAAATTTTAATCAAAGTTTTTCACGATATAAATATAGAGTAAATCATGCATCTTATAGACCTGCTACTCATAAAATGCTCGTATCAACTAAGATTGATTATCCTGTACCCATTTTTATAAAGGAAAACACAAATGTTCCTTATACAAAATGGGAAACTCACCCAAAGGACCTTTCTTATTAAAGGGTACCAGTTCGTGAAATTGATAAATGTTGCAGGTATATCTTAGAGCTAACTCTAGTAAAAATAACTCATGACATCATTGTTGGGTCTATTGATATTACTTTGTGAAATGATTTCTCTGAAAGCATGAGTAAGGATTTTGAAAAGAACATGAAGGGAGAATTAAACATTTTCCTTGGACTGCAAATCAAATCAGGTGAAAAAGATTCTGACTATGCAAGTCATCATAATTGTTCAAGTACAAGTGGCACATGTCAGTTTTCTCATAATTATTTATGCATTTAAATATATATGTTATTAATTAATTAGAACATATTAGTAACTTTTAATATTTAATTGTGTAAAATTTTACTATATAAATATATCTTAATATATATATATATATATATATATATAATAGATTTAATGTGGAACATTCATTTAAATTTTTATACATCTAACGGTAAATAATCTCCATTCGTGTATATTAATTTGGGTTAATCAGAAGCAACCACACAAATTCAAATCATGCAAGCTTACTACCTTCGATCAAAAGACAAATAGGCAACTAAATCTTTAAAAGATTTTTTTTTCGTATTCTAATCTCTTCTTCTGCAGGTTCTGAAAAGTAATCAATACTATTCTCCCCCCCCCCCCAATCCCCATCCCCATCCCCATCCCCATCCCCATTTTTTATGATGACAAAGGGGAGAAGAAAAATAGCATTATTCTGTTGCATACTATCACATGCTATATACATGAATTTTTATATATTGTTGCATGTTAGTTTTTCAAAAATGTTAATTTTTTTTGAATGCATAAATTGAGGGGGAGCTTTTATGGAAAATATTTTTAGTTGATTGTTGTAAGACCCCAACTTTTTAATGAATAAAATCAAATTTTCTCTATTTATTATTTTGAATAATAAAGTGTTAATTTGATATAATACTTTGGTTATAGGTGAAATGTGCAAATTTTGCAAAAAAAGGAAGTGGTTATAAAGTATTCATTTTGTCGGGGAATATTCGTTTGATTGTGGAATATTCTTTCTGTCAGGGAATATTCGTACGACGACGCAACCATTTGTGGGTCCCATAATGGATAACTGTCGGATGAAGAAAATGACAAGTTTATGTTTTTATAAATAACGGCATAATGGTTACCGTTAACACTGTTGGAATACCCGGTGGTTAAAATACAGTAATACGCGTAGTTGCACAGTAGCACACGGTATTGCACATTATTTTTGAAATTATTGATTCTTACGTAAGAAGGCACTAATCAATAATTGTTACAGTAATTATTGTTCAATATTTTATTTTATTGATTCAATAATTGCTACGTTGATATGTTATATTATTGTTGTTTCAATAATTGTCACTGCATAGTATCTCCATTATCAGATCAATAATTCATATTATTTGAATAATATTATTAGATAGCATTATTGGCAATGTCTAAGAAAGTTCTGTCTAGAAAAGGGGTTTGGTCACCTAATTACATGCCAATAAGGAAAAATCCTTATCGGAAATGTCCCCTCTTTCCTAAGAACGGCCTAGTTGTCATAATTGTAATTCTGTAATATTATTTGTGAATAATTAGTTATTGATTTATATGATAAGAAAATATTTATTTTATGTGGATATAAATGATGGATAAATTTATTTTATGTGGTTATAAATGAAGGAATTAATGCTGAGGTGTTTTATTAGTATTTTGTAGGAATTGGGGTTTTGAAAATCATCTGTATGTGGATTTCGGTCATTTTTTGTTTGGAATTTGAAAAAACTTAAACTTACAAAGTTGTAGAGAATTAAATTTCCTATGGAAAGCACAAGAGATTCGAATTTTTCGGATAAAAGGGCTATTTATTATGAATTGTTGAAGTTTCAGAAAATAAAATATTTTTATTAAAAATATGTTGGGCCCCACTTTTGGTTGGTGAGTAATGAAATGTTCTGGAATTTATTTTCAAAAGTGGTGGGCTTGAATAGTAGCAGGTAAATTCATCAGGTAGCAGGTTAGTCTGTTATGGCGTTCTAAGTATTTTTCTATAAATAGGGTGCTTAATTAGAATTGAAAATCACACCAGAAATAAGTTTTCTCTCTTTCTCTCTCTATATTATCGAGCGTATTTTGTGAGTATTTAGATACTTTATGAGTTTATATTCATCAGTGCAAGTTTTCTTCAGCCTTATACCGATATTTCGATCAAAAATACTGATATTTTGAAGTAAGGGATGTTATTTTCTTTCTAATGATGTTATTCTTTCAATATCATTATACCAAAATATTGGAATAGATTTTATTATGGAATTTCTACCTTTTTATGTCGGGGTTACTATTCACGTATATGACACTATTCACGTATACGGCATTATTCACGAATATGACACTATTCACCAAAAAATGAAATTTTTTTCTTTTTGTCCAAGATGTCAATTATGATTACTATCTTTGATTGTATCCATGTTTTGATCTTTATTTTTGAATTCTGCTTCATAATTGGGTATTTTGGAGTGTTATTGAACTTGGATAAACTGTAATACGAATCCCTAATATTTGTCATTTTGTCTCACTGGATTCGTTTTCTTTAAGATATCTTCCATCATTCTCAGTCCTAAATAATGATATTACTGAATATATTTGGCCTGTAGTGCAAAGATGAATGATTACCTAATGAATATCTTTGGCCTTTAGTGCAAAGATGAATGATTACCTAATGAATATTATTGGCCCGTAGTGCAAAGATGAACAGGTGTTGAGATGAACATGACCAACTGGTGATACAAATGAATATCTTTGGTTTATAGTGCAAAGATGATTATTTGATTCAAGATGTATATTGATTGATGTTACATGGATAAAATATTGATGATGAACTTTTAAATCTTAGAAGATAATAGAATTCTTTCTCTACTTGACTCTTCTAATAGATTACTATTTTCGCTGCAGTTGTTGATCTAAAACTTGTTGTCTATTATATTTTATCAGATTTTTCCCTGTTGAAGACTAATGATAATTTTTTACATATTATCTTAGTCATAATATTCTTTATTGGGCTAGTTGAGCTCACCCTTTTCTTTTTTGTTCCATTGTTCTTCTCAGGAGGAGAGAATTTAGCAAAAACTAGCTGGGGTATGGAGTGATGATTCAAGATAGTTGTTTTAGTAGTCCTCACTATTTAGTAAAATAGTGTCTCAATAATTGTAATGAGAACTCCTTTTGAGTTTGTATACTGTCTATTAGACAATATTTGTATTCAAACTCACAGTATATGTGTTATCGTATTTTGCATGACAATTGTATTATTGAAGTTGTATTTGTTTCTATACCATGTATTTGGCGACTCAAAATGGGTGATGTATACCTATTTTGGGGACGTTACAATTATGATCATCAAAAAGGGGGAGATTTTTGGGTCTCCAACTTTTAGATTTATTTTGATGATAACAATAATTAGTAAATAAATAAATTAAAAGGGTAGAATCCTCTCCATAGGATTTTTTATTATAATTATTTTAATTATCTTATATACTTTGACAAAAATATTTTCTAAATCTTATTGAATTGATTTTCCTGATAATTTAAAAGTGTTAAAGAAAATACATGTTGATCAAAATAGCGTTGAGACAATTATTTTGAGACAAAAGATGAATTAATATGCTCATTGATTGCTAGTTTGACTTCATGTGTTGCTATATGTAAAGATATGGAAAATGAATGTGGTGAGATATGGAAAGATTAAATTGAAATTTGGGAATTAATTCATATTAAATGTGTGTGTAACTGTGCATATATATATATATATATATATATATATATATATATATATATATATATATATATATATATATATATATATATATATATATACATATACACACACACACACATAAGCCGTGTGTGTGACGCCCCCAAAATAGGTATACATCACCCATTCTGAGTCGCCAAATACATGATACATAAATCAAATACCAACTTCTTTTATACAATACGACAATAATGTAGCTTACAGTTTTTACAAGAATATTGTCTTATAGACAGTATTCAAACTCAAATGAAGTCCTCATTATATTTATTATCACACTATTTCATGAAATAGTGAGGACTACTATAGCCACCATTTCGGACCGACACTCTGTTCCCCGACTAGTTCCGGCTACGTTCTCATTTTCTGAATAGAACAATGAAAGCAAAAAGGTGAGCTCAACTAGCCCAGTAAGAAATATTATGACTAAGATAATGCAGAATAAATTATCATTAGCCTTAAACTATGTTAAACTGATAAAATACAATAAACATCAAGTTTAACTGCAGCGGAACAAGCAATACATTAGAAGAGTCATGTAGATCATGATATCTACTATCTTCTATGATTTAAAAAGTTTATCATCAACTTTATAGTTGAGACTCAGCTTAAAAAATAATCCACATCACTGAATTATCCATGCACTACGGGCCAATGATATTCATTAGTATCACGTCCATAAATTATCCATGCACTACGGGCCAAGGATATTCGTGTAATCACCAATGGTCATGATCATACCAGCAACTGTCCATCAATGTACTACGGGTCAATGATGACTTTTACCACATCATTTGTAACATTATGGGTCATGATTATACCGAATGATCCCTGGTCATAATCATACCAATCAACAGTCCATCTATGCACTCCGGCCAAAGATGACTTTCATTACAATATAAGCATGAGGATGATGACAATGTTATAAGAATTCAATTAAAAGAAAACAAACGATAAATTTTTAATGATTTATAATTTAATTTATCCATAATTCAATAATGTCCAAATTGTCAACATGATACTACTTTGTAGAGTAAAATTCAATAATAATATTATATCAAAAATGATTTGGACATCAAAGAAATCAATTTTTGTCATGAATAGTTCCCCGGGTGAATAATACCCCCGCGAATAGTATTTCGGGAATAGTATTCCATGAATAGTACTTTATGAATAGTACTCGTGAATAGTATTTTGTGAATAGTATCCCGTGAATAGTATTCCGACATGAAAAGATCAATATTTATCAAGAATGCTCAGAATAGTATTTCCATGAAAAGATACTGGATGAAGAGCAAATATCAATGATATTCTACTAATTTCACGGAGTATAGCAGCAATACTTCAACAATATGAGTGTAGAATTAGGAATATGAAACGAAATAATATTACTCACATACTACAAAGTATGGAATAAAATATTATTTTCTACGAATACTGAACAAAAATAATATCCCTTACCTCAGAAGAAGACTGGATACTGAAATAGTGAAGTAGCAGACTTCTCTTCTTCTTTCTATCTATAGCATCTATCTCTATAATTGCTCTTGCGAGTCTTAGTGAATTGGTGAGAATGAAAGAAGAATGAACTTCTATTTATAGGAAAATATAGTTTTGATAATTGCACGTTTTGGGACTCAAAATATTACAGTATAATACCTTCATCTTTTTCTTCATTTTAATTTAGTCCTGCAAGTATTATCAAACTTGCACCACCTCCCCTAATTGTGACGCCCCCAAAATAGGTATACATCACCTATTCTGAGTCGCCAAATACATGGTACAGAAACAAATACAACTTCATTAAACTGTGAGTTTAAATACAAATAGAGAGTATACAAACTCAAAATGAGTCCTCATTATAATTATTGATACACTATTTTAAAAATAGTGAGGACTGCTAAAATAACTTTCTAGCACCATCACTCCGTACCCCGACTAGTTCCTGCTATGTTCTCACCTCCTGAGAAGAAAAATGGAACAAAAGGGTGAGCTCAACTAGCCCAATAAAGAATATTATGACTAAAATAATATACAACAAATTATCATTAGTCTTCAACAGGGAATAATCTGATAAAATATAATAGACAACAAGTTTTAGATCAACAACTGCAGCGAAAAACAGCAATCCATTAGAAGAGTCAAGTAGAGAAAGAATTCTACTATCTTCTAAGATTTAAAAGTCCATCATCAATATTTTATTCATGTAACATCAATCAATATACATCTTGAATCAAATATTTATCTTTGCACTACAGGCCAAAGATATTTATTTGTATCACCAGTTGGTCATGTTCATCTCAACACCTGTTCATCTTTGCACTACGGGCCAAAGATATTCATTAGGTAATCATTCATCTTTGCACTACAGGCCAAAGATATTCATTTGTATCATCATTTAAGACTGAGGATGATAAAAAATATTTTAAAGAAAATGAATCTAGTGAGATAACAGATAAAATATTAAGGATTATTATTACAGTTTATCCAAGTTCAATAATATTCTGAAATAACCAATTTTAAAGCAGAATTCAAAAATAATGATCAAAACATGGATACAATCAAAGATAATAACCATAATAGACAACTTGGACAAAAAGAAGAAAATTTTATTTTTCGGTGAATAGGGCCATATTCGTGAATAGTGTCGTATACGCGAATAGTGCCATATACATGAATAGTAACCCCGACACAAAAAGTTTCAAATTTGATAAAAAGTTTATACCAATATTTCGGCATAATGATATTGAAGAAAATATCATTTAAGAAGAAGATAATATCCCTTACCTCAAAATATCAGTACTTCTGATCGGAATATCGGTATAAGGCTGAAGAAAACTTGCACTAATTAACAGAAACTCACAAAGTATCTAAATACTCATAAAATACACTCAATAATCTAGAGAGAGAAAGAGAGGAAATTTGTTTCTGGTGTGATTTTCAATTCTAACTTAGCCCTCTATTTATAGGAAAATGTTAGCACACCGAAGCAGACTTAACCTGCAACCTGATGGCTTTACCTGCTACTATTCTCACCCACCACATTTGAATAAAAATCTCAGCACATTTCTTCACCAACCAAGAGTGGGGCACACCAATTCAAGAATTTTCCACCAAAATGATTTATAACCTGATTTCCGAATCAGCCACCTCTTAAAATTCATAACAAATCATACGTTCATTTTTATCAGTTCAAAATTTGTGGACATATAGTCAACTTATATATGTATAACATATCCAAAAATTACAACGATCCAACGGTCGGATTAAAAATTATAACTCCCGCAATATATCTCAAAAAACACTAGTTTGATTTTTAATAGTTCCAATCTGACAAAATACTAATAAAACACCTCAACATTAATTATTTCATTTATAACCACATAAATAAATCCATCATTTATATCCACATAAAATAAATATTTCCTTATCATATGAATTAATGATTAATTATTCACAAATAATATTACAGAATCACATTTATGACAACCAGGCTGTTCCCAAGAAAGAGGGGGCTTTCCAATAAGGATTTCTCCTTACTGGCGCGCAATTAGGTGACCAAACCTCTCTTTGACAGAACTTTCTAGAGATTGCCAATAATGTTATCTAATAATATTATTCTAAATAATCTGAATTACTTATATGATAAAGGAGATACTATGCAGTGACGATAATTGAAACAATAATAATATAAAATATCAATGCAGCAATTATTGAATCAATAAAATAAAATATTGAACAGTAACTACTGTGACAATTATTGAGTAGTGCCTTCTTACGTAAGGATCAATAATTCAACAATATTGTGCAACAACGCGTATTACTTTACTTTAACCACTGGGTATTCCAACAGTGTTAACGATAACAACTACGCCGTTATTCAATTTTGTCATTTTCTTCATTCGATCGTTATCCGTTATGGGGCCCACAATTGGTTGCGCCGTCGTACGAATATTCCCCGACAGAAAGAATATTCCACCGAAAAAATGAATATTTTATAACCACTTGCTTATTTTGCAAAATTTTCACATTTCACCAATAACCAAAGTTATTATATCAAATTAATACCTTATTATTCACAATAATAAATAAAGGAAATTTGATTTTATTCATTAAAAAGTTGGGGTCTTACACTAATAGTACATGAATGTGAATCAATAGTACATTCATATGAATCAATAATTTTATACATGCAAAAAAAATAGTTACTGTATAGTACCTTCATCTATACCTCTATTTTTAATTTAGTCATGCAAGTATTATCAATCTTGCACTACCTCCCGTAATAGTACATGCATGTGAATCAATAGTTATAAGCATGTGAATTAATACCAATTAATTGCTCATTTATCTGATTAATTACCCGATTGGTCAATATAACCTCCAGAAATCAATTATTATTAAAATAAATGTCGATTTTCACTAACACTAATAATCCCAACATAATGAAAATATCAATTTTATCTTTAATTAACACGAACTTATTCATCATTAATATTATAACTCACAATATTTAACAACCAGATCATTCCCAGGAAAGAGGAGGGCTTTCCGATAAGGATTTCTCCTTATTGGCGCACAATTAGGTGACTAAACTTCTCCTTGACAGAACTTTCTAGACATTGTCAATATTATAAATAATAATATGAATAACTTTATCGTCCCAATAATATGAATATTGTGACAATAATTGAATCAATAATATGAGAGATATTATGCAGCAATTACTGTAGCAATAATGAGTATAACTAAGTGACTTCTCACGTAAGCATCAATAATCAATACAGTGTGCTACTATGCAACCACGTGTATTACTGTTCTTTTACTACTGGGTAGTTCAACAGTTCAACGGTAAAACTTTCACCGTTATTTTATAAAAAGGCATTTCCGTCGTTTCTAACTCCCACGATACTTTCGTTGTGGGGTCCACCAATAATTGTGCCATCGTACGAATATTTTTTGTTAAAACGATTATTCCCCGACCAATCGAATATTTTATAACAACTTGCTTACTTTACAAAATTTGTAAATATTACTCACAACTATAACATTATATCAAATCCACACCATAATATTCAATAATATATTTTGAGAAAAATTAATCTTTATTCATAAAAGTTGGGGTCGTACGGTTTGTATGTGTGTGAATATGTGGTGAGTTTGATGACTACATATTTGGGACACATTAATTCTCCAAATGGAAAGTTAATACTGCCTTGATCAAATTTTCAAGAGAAAGAAGATGGAGAGTATGTTTTTAATGTGGGAATTTAATGAACAAGTTGGCAAAAATTTAAGTTGGCAAAATTTTGAATACCTTAGTTTTGGCAATCTGTGTGCTGTGTTTTAATCCGAGCCATTCATTTTAAATTGAAGCAATCTTAGCCATTGAAATCAAAATAAATTTCAAAATTACCATTTTGCTCCCAACCTCAAAATTCTATAAATAGAAGGCATTTCTTTCATTTTTATTTTGCCAATTCACTTGAAAAGAAAAACTTATTTCTCTTATACATACTCTCTCTAAGAAGCTTTCTCTCTCTTCTTATCAAAGTTCTAATCATTTGAAAAGAGAAAATATTGGTCTAAGCATATTGAGATAAGTTTGATTTACTTTATTTGAATTATATCTTGCTTATTTATATATATAGATATACGAATATAAATTTTTATACACAATTATATATATCTATATTTCATCTATTTATCAAATAAAAAGTTATACTTAGACGTCGCAAGGCTACAGAGATATTTCTCTACGGAGATGAAATCGAACCGTACGATTCCTTATAGTATTACGTAACTTTTTATTGATATTATTTATATAAATATTGTAAAATATATATACACTTGATAGTTCAAAACGAAACTGAGATATTCCTCCAAAATGGGTGAATCATCCGAACCGGATTTGAAAATCTAAAGTGATCTATTTAACATATTTATATAAATATCAATTGTGAGAATATAAATTATGTCATACTTAGACGCCGAAAGGCTACGAAGATATTCCTCTTAAGTGAGAAAATTGAACCGTACGATTCCTTATAATACTAAATGACTTTATTTATAAATCACATAATAGATAAAATATTATTATATATTCTTTGAGATAAACAAATACATTTGTTATATCAAGTATTGCTTAACTAATTTATTTATTATACTTGATATCTGTCATCATAAGTATTTGATCATAAATTCATTTATTCATAAAATACTTGTTGGATAATATAAAAGTTATTTAAACTTTTATATCACAAACTTAAGTGAATATATCTGCATAAATATAAGCATATTTTATTCAAAAGCTTAAAACAACTTATCTTCTTACTCATAAGCATTTTCACTCTAAATATAAAAGTTATTTAAACTTTTATATTTAAAATTAAACTAACTTTTCTTTACTCCACAAAGAATAAATAATTCTTTATAAATTTGCATTAAACTATATAACTTCTTATACAGAAGCATTGTTGAGCTGAAGCTAAAATTGATATATCTGCTTATTCAAGAAGCACTTTTCAAACAAAATATAAAAGTTATTTAAACTTTTATAACAGTGCATAATTTAAATATTTGCTTACACATAAGCATTATTTGATCAAAGCATAAATTACTATCTGCTTACAAAGAAGCATATTTTCTCAAGTATAAAAGTCTTTGAACTTTTATAAATATATTGGCTCTTTAATTGTTATCTGCTTATTTGAGAAACATCAATCTGTACTAAATTTTATCTGCTTATTTTAGAAGTAAATTGTGTAGGGTTTCGGCACAGAAACGCACAGCGGAAATAGTACAATTTAAACCAAATTCGAAACCCTAAACAGGATCCATGCGAAAAACAGTTAATTCAGTGGTTATAAATTATACCGATTAAGAAAGCGATTAAACGATGTGGTCGAATCTCCAACGCAATTCGAATGAACTGCGTCTCTACGGTATCCACACGAATGCTCCACGAATCGTCCTACGATCTACAGAAGAAGGAATCGCGGTACTAGCCACTAAGGATGAGGATTTACGAAACTGTTTTCTCTAGTCTCTCTCTAAGAGCGGCTAGGGTTTTTGTTTTGATTGTTTTCTTAAGTGGCTGCTATATATCATATATATAGTAGTTAAAAGGTATTAATCAAAACCTAATTTCATAAAATCTAAATTTATATATATATATCTCTTAATTAAGTATTACTTAATTAATATACATATATACAAATTATCCTTTTAATTTAAATTCGTGATTTAAATATTATTAATCATATTAATATATTTAAATCCTTAAAATTTAAATTAATTCTCTTTTAAATTATGTTCTGTGTGTGTGACCCTGTAGGTTATTATTAAGTTGGCAATATTTTTAAAATCATATTATAAAATTATAAACAGTGAGCGACATCTAGTAATGCATCACTGCTACCCAAGTAACAATAAGATCGATGATTCGATGCAACTTTTTTCGTGACCAATGTTTCAATGTAATTTAATCCTTTTAACCTTAATATCCTAAATTAAACTCGAGTCATGGAATGTGTCATACTCTTCATAATTTAATCTGAGTTTTCTTGATTAATGAGTAGACTATATGAAACAAATCACTATTTGAGCAAGGCCATGCATTTCATAGTCCTACTCAATTAAGAGGCCTATGGATATCACCCATAATATATAGGATGGTTAAATTCCATCTAGATCACTCATATTTCTTACACGATTCATGATGAACCCAATAATCACCTTTATAGTCCACCCTATTAAAGGTGACATTTGATGATATCAAAGTACATAAATTCTCGTGTAGTAATATAGCGATTTCAGGTCGGAGGACCATTACATCATTGTCACTATGAGAATTG
This sequence comes from Panax japonicus, assembly GCA_020205505.1. Classification (NCBI taxonomy): domain Eukaryota; kingdom Viridiplantae; phylum Streptophyta; class Magnoliopsida; order Apiales; family Araliaceae; genus Panax; species Panax japonicus. Next base: position 70,631,664 of record CM035107.1, on the reverse strand, counting down.
CTAATGACACTTTGCATAATGCTCTATATAGAATTCTCATGGTGGGTCTGTCCAGTACATCGTTCTCTAACATGTACCTATGCATTGACTTAATATCTCATATATTTATGACCAATGAGATTTGGTCATCAGTCAATCCACATACTAGTCTCAATGCATCATTGTTGTCCCATCAACAATGATACTAGACTAGGGACATTTAAGAACAATGATACTAATTATAATTATAATCTCATGTTCAAGTCACATACTTAAAACTATATAATTTGTATCACTATTCTAAGGAATTTCATTATGTTAACAATTATATTACGCAGTAAATAAAACCATAATAAAATCATTTATTTATTCAATTAAATATAATATCAAAACGTTAAGCAATTATATCAAATAATTGGCCTCTAGGGCATAAACTCTAACAAATTATTGTAAAATCTTTTATAAAAAAAAAGGGTAAAGTTAGTTTATTTTATGTACCTGTGAGAAAGACGAGTAATTCTTCGATGAAAACCAGAGTCTTAAAGAGATCAGCTGGGAGTTGGGTCTCTAGTGAACTTGTGAGGTTGGGAAGAGGTTGTTGTTTCAAGACCATATCATAAAATAGAACTGAATTCAAAAGAAGTACAACTAAGCTTGAGGAGGGAGATGTGAGATGCGACTTGTTGTCCAAGATAGATTAGTTAGGAATAGTTGGAAGTTTGTCTATAAAACTTTGTAAAGGCTTTTCTGCCTGTTGAAGGAGTATTTATTACTAATAGTAATAGGATCTCAAGTTCTGGAGAGAAGTTTGAGACTTGACGTAGCAACATACCCGGGATGTATGTTGTGAATCAGACAAATCTCTGTGCATTGTGTGATTGAATTTTTATTGTCTTGTATATTAATTTCTAATACTACAAACTAATTATCTAAAAATTCAAAAAGGCCTAAGATAATTTTTTAATTTGTAATAATCTATTCAACCCCGCTTCTAGATTTTTATTGGACTTCAGAATCACTAAGATTCCTTCAAGGCCAACAGCCTGGGAACTCTAGTTCACTAAAAACTTTTCAAGACTAGCAGCCTTGCACCAACTCAACTGAGAAAAGGTTTGCACATTGACCTAGTGATGTGACACTATTTAACAGGTCTGTGAAACCGAGATTCATTAGGGTCCGGAAGCTTGATTATGCGGAGGGAAGGTGTTAGGCACCCCCCGACATCCGTGTTGCCACGATGACCACCACTTTTCAATTTAAACTATTATATGAATGCGTGTGTGTGTGAGTCAATGTGTAATTATCTGGAAGTAATGCTATGCCTTGTTTGCACCTATATACAAAGGGTTTGAATTTTGTATAAAAGTTCAGTTTTAAAAAGATATAACAATCATGTTTTGTAAAAGAGGTTTTTTCAAACCCTTGTGCTTAATAGTAATTAAGGCCTTTGATACTTCCATTTTTATTATGTATTCGGCTTAGTTGCTTTTATTTTCGAGATGTGAAGCATCTTCGAGAAAATAAGATAAAAAGCAGTGCCAAAATCCTTGTGGGCATGAGAGCCATCTAAGGAAATTCAAACACCGTGAATAATTTACAGGCCATGTGCAGCCGAAAATGTCCATCACGGGAACCGAATCTAGATTCAGGAGACTAAATCTGTGATCACATGATTTATAGGCTCACATGAGGATGCAATTTTGTATGAAAGCTATAAATAATTATATATATAAAAGCTGTAAATATATATATATATATATATATATATATATATATATATATATATATATATACAGATAATCAACCACCACGAAGCACCTCCATGGGGGATTTAAAATATAAAGAAGTAAGAACCAATCAATTGCCACGAAGTAAACTCCAGGCGGGACTAAATATAAAGAAAGCAGTAAAAGTCCATGAAGTAAACTTCAGGACTGACATAAATGTAAATATATATAAATATATATATATATAAGTATTTATATATATATATAAAAGAATTAAACGCCCTGGATATAAATCCAGGCTCATCGAACAAAGTTCGACAACAGTTTATGTATATATAAAAGCAATAAACGCTCGGGATGTAAATTCAGGCTCAATCGAGGCATAACTTGATAATGTTAATATATATATATATATATATATATATATATATATATATATATAAAAGCAATAAAAATCCACGGACCGAAGTTCGGGAACACGCACACAACACGACTCTCAACGTGAATAACAATGTGTGCAGGAATTGTAAAAAAGGCTTTTGTTAGTTCTAGTAGGCACAATAGTTATCTAGAAGGGGGGGTTTGAATAGATATTTAAAAAATCTTTTCGTTTTAAACTTGTTATTTAATGATGATTAAAACTTAGCGGAATTTATGTTTGTTTTAATCTCTCTTACAAAGTAGTGGAGTTATGAGAGTGAGGCAGTTATAGCAGTTGTGGCAGATATAACAGTTATAGTATGAATGTAAAAGACACAGAAATTTTAAGTGGTTCAGAGCATTTAAAGCTCCTAGTCCACTCTTCTACTCAACGAGTAGGAAATCCACTAAGGATGTCTTTTACAACTTCTGAATTACACAGATTCCTTCTAGAACAGCAGTCTAGGAACTTCTTAGTTCACTCTTGAACTCTTCAAGTCCAGCAGACTTGATTCTCTTACAATTCACTTAGAACTCTTCAAGTCCTGAAGACTTGGTACTCTTCTTCAGGTGATTGATAGATGTTGAGTTCTTGATGGTTGCGACTCAGTTGCTGTTTAAGCACTTGTTCGAAAGAACTAAGTAGCTGAGCAAGCTTTGCGATTTCTCAGATCGTAGAGTTGAGCTTTGAGAGTTGTTCACGTTGTTTGTTTAATGCTTTCTTGTTCTTACACTCATCTGCTTGATTTTCATATATGTGATCTTTAAAACTATCTGCTGGATCGATCCTGTCGGCGTCAGAATTTTTGGGTGTCCCTTTCAGTTACTTGTTCTTTGGTGTTCTCATTTTAGGTGAGATTTGTTTGAAAAAACAAGTGAAAAAGGTCCGACATGTATAATGTCAACGATGAGACTGTTAAGAGTCGCCAGTTGGTTTTTTAAATGGTTGTAACAACACAACCGAGAAAAGGTTTGCACATTGACCCAGTGATGTGACACTGTTATACGGATCGGTGAAACCGAGATTCATTAGGGTCCAGAGACTTGGTTATGCGGGGGGAAGGTGTTAGGCACCCCCCGACATCCGTGTTACCATGGTGACCGCCTCTTTTTAAGAAACTGTTATCTAAATGTGTGTGTGTGTGTATGTGTGGGTCAGTGTGCTATTATATGGAAGTTGTGCGAGGCCTCGTTCGAACCTATATACACATGATTTGAATTTATGTAAAAATTTAGTTTTTAACAAGATATGGCAGTGATGTTTTATGAATGATGTTTTCAAACCCTGATGCTCAATAGGAATTGAGACCTTTTACACTCCCATTTTTATTAAGTGATCGACTGGATTGATTTTATTTGACGGATGCGAGGCATCCGTATGAAAATAATATACAAAAATAATGCCGACTTTCTCGTGGGTATCGAAACCATCTGAGGAAATTCAGACACCGCAGAATAATTTATAAGCTGCTTATAGCTGAAAATGTCCATCATGGGAATCGAATCTAGATTCAATGGGATGAATCTGTGATCACATGATTCCTAGGCTCACAAAATACTGCAGTTTATATAAAAGCAGTAAGCAGGTAAATATATAAAAACTATAAATATATATATACAAACAAGATCACCAACCACTAAGCACCTCCATGGGGGATCAGAAATATAAATAAAGTTGTTAAAAGCTATCAACCACCACAGAAGAAACTCCAGGCAGGAAAGAATGTAAATAAAGCTGTAAATACGGTCAACTGTCATGAAGTAAATTTCAGGCAGGACGAAACGTAAAGAAAGTTGTAAAAGCGATCAATCACCACGAAGTAAACGTCAGGTGGGACTATATATATATATATATATATATGTATATATATATATATATATATATATATATATATATATATATATATATATATATATATGAATTGTGGTCTGAATTTTATATCCGGTGCGTTTATTCGCTTATATATATGCATATATATATATATATATATATATATATATATTAAAGCAGTATACGCTCCAGACCGAAGTCTAGGCTCAATCGAGGCATAACTCGATAATGTTAGTCAATAAATATGTAAATATATAATATATATATATAGGATGAAATGAAACCATGGACCTAAGTCCGGGAAAAAACAAGCAACACGACTCTCAACGTGTAGAAGGGTGTGTGCAAAGATGAAGAGAAAGACTCTAAAGTGTGTGAGAAGGCTTACAGCTGACTGATAAAGAAAGCTTATATATCTTTAGAGTGGGTAAACACTAACTTTTATAGGTACAAAAGGGCTATATATGAGCTCACAGGTGTTTAAAAGGGGAAAGTACACTGCATGGGGTGAGTGCAGAGCAAATTGGGCAGGGCTTCCTCACCTTTTTCTCTTACAAAATGGCCACCCCAAGCCATCTATTTATAGAGGGGGAGCCGTAGGTCTACCTGCGGCACCTAGTAGCAGGTGTACTTGCGGCTGCCCGGGGTTCCCCGGGCAGTGTGGGTCCCACCGTGTCGAAGTTCGTACGCGCTATTCGCTCGATCACTCATAACTTTCAATCCAGGAGTTCGATGGAAGCATGCCATATCATTCCAGAAAGCTCTTTCTGAGAGCTACACAATGATATATGATTTGACCTTTTTTTATTCCAGGAAGATGAGTCCATGACCGAAATGGCATTCTCAGGTTTCCGTCAGGCAGTCCGTTGAGCTGTTTTACGTAGTTTGCGCTCGGAAGTTAAGATATGGTTCTTGTGGGACTTATATTGAAGCATTTTGATTTGACATGAGTGTATTTTATTTGAAGTGAAGTTAAGTTAGCAAAATAACCATTTTGCCCCTCCCGGGGTTATCTCCGGTTTTCACGCAGTTGTAGCAGTCTTTTCTCAGGGTTATCTCTGAGGTTGGCTTGATGTTGCCTTTGACTATCCTTAGGGTCATCTCTGAGGTTGGATTGACCTCTTGGGGCTATCTCCAGGCTTTGATCTTGATCCCTTGGGGCTATTTCCGGGGTTGAAACTGACTTTCCCTGGGTTATCTCCGAGGTTTAGAACCTAATTTCCCGGGGTTATCTCCGGGGTTGAGAACTGGATCTCTTGTGGCTATCTTCGGGGTTGGAATTGATGTTGTGGTCCTGCAGGGTTATCTCTGGAGCGTGAAGAAGTCGTTTTTGTCCTCCTGCATAGTTAGTAACAGGAAAGTAAAATTTTGAGTGTCTGCAGATACCCCTCTTTATCATATTCGTGCAATGCAATGGAATGGACATGATAAAGATTAGTAGACACTTGAAATATGACAAGGTATTTTCAATGATGCAAATAGCAATGTAGTGAATGTTTATGATGAAAATGTTTTCGCAAATCGCAGTTCGTAAATCGCACATCGCATTTCGCACATCGCACATCGCTTTTCGAATTTGGCCAAATTGCACTTCGCAACTCGTACATTGAATTTTGCATATCGCATATCGCATCACAAATCGCATATCGCAAATCAGATATCACATATCGCAAAATCACAAATCGCAATGTAATGAATATTATGATGAATGTTAAAATGTATTCGCAAATCGCTTTACCTTTTACCAATCATTGCTGCTGCGAATGCTGGTGTTGACTATAATGGTTTTGCATTTAATCGCTGATGCTTGTTTGATGAAGATAAGTTGAGATGTTTTCCACATCTCTAATGGGGACGACGCTCTGAAATCACCAGACCCTCCTAATGTATTCGCTTGTAGTTGCAACGGTGACTATCCTACTAATCCCTAAATGTTTTTGGTTCCCACTTGAACGGTGGTATATGATGCTTTCATCAATGAACTGTCTTGATGTCGCACTGAATTGATGCCAATGGTTTAAGAATACCGGATCGTCTGATACCTTTGCTGAAGTATTCCACGGATTACGTCACTAGACTTCACCTGATGTTACGCTAGATTGATGACAACCACCAGATGTCTTATCCTTCTTGAGGTGATTTGGAGTTTCCTTTCACTGTTGGGTGCTTGTGCCCCATTTCCTTAAGCGTTTGATTCGCAACCCGGCTGAACTGATGACTTGAATGTCGCTGAAATCCCTAGAGGGTGTAATTCATTCTTTCGTTGCCCATATTTGAACGTCAGTGTAGAGGTCTCAACTTGTGAGGACTTAACGTATGTTGATGGTGTAGATTTCATTCGCTAAGCCTTTCGTCGTTGACCTTCTACTTCAGAGTTAAGAACTTTTTTGAGAAGTTTCCCCTTTTTTCGTAGGGGCACGCTTATGTCGCTATGATTTCTTTCAGGAGTTCACCCCTTTCTTTTTGATGAGAAGCTTGATCTCGCCTTAAACTCCTTCCATTTCTTGGAATTGGAAAAATGCCCCAGTCCTTTCGCATGTTGATGCTGAGGGTTCATATGAGAAACTCTTTTTGTTGATGAAGTCGTGAGTGAATAATATCTGAATCGCCATTGAGATGATGATGGACCATGCTGATGGCGCTAACTGGTGTATTTTCCATTTTAGGATGATTGATAAATGCCCCAGTGTTGAGTTGTCGCTGCTTCTGAGATTGCCCCCAATCTTATTGTAAGGGATCCAATATACGGTTGTCCCCAATTTTAAAATTTCCCCAGCCTTGCTTATTGTCTGGGATAGTTGCTTTGACAGATGAGCTGATAAGACGCCGTGATCGCAAGAGGCTTTTACTTCTGTACCATCTAGTGAACAGGTAGTAGATGTGGGCTTTGATTTTGACAACTCTTTCTAGTAAAGATGTCGCTTTGTTAGAGAGACAATTCTCTAACTTATAGGGATATCGTTGTTGCTAAGCGGGATGACGTTATATCCACCTGAGATATCGCATGTAGTTGGCAGTGGATCTGTTGGCTCGTGTAGAAACCCTTGGGTAGGAGATCACAGTGTTACTTCCTTCTTCTGAGAGGGAATCCATGTTGGACTTGATAGCCCGCATATACACTGATTTATAGATGGGCTTGTATTTTTCTGTACAGACTAGCTTAGCCATTTTGTCATGTACAGTATACATTGTATATATCAAACATCATTATATATGGCAGGGAAATATATCTTGATTCACTTCCCTTTTAGTTATGCCTTGCTACTTGCTTGATATTCGCTTATTTCTCCAGGACTTTGTGATCTGGATGTATTCTGAACTCTTCCTTGATGGATGGACAGTGAGATGTCTCATGATTTTCAGAATAAATCGTCGATCTGTGTGTATTTCCAACCATTATTGGTGTCTTGGGACTGGTTTTTATATGTGGTTATGGATAGGAGTGTGTCTATTTTTGTTTTTTCTGTGGTAAGACCAGACCATATAACATGGCTACCTATATACTCCCGTGTATTAGGGAGATCAGGTCGACGTAGTTCGCCCTTCAAGGCGAGTTGAAAAATGTGATCCCATGAGCAGGTCAGACTGCGGGGAAAAAAAATTTGATCCTAGGTTGAGGATAAACTGAAAGTGTGAAAAGTTTGAGCCCATGTATGGGCAGCCAAACTACAAACGTAAGAGGTTCAATTCATAGTGAGATGACCTAAGTGGTATGATCGTAGTGAAGCCAAGCTGCTGGCTTGAAAGGATGTTTCGCTGAGGGGCAAAGTGTGGAAGAGTTGTATTTGGTAAAGGGTTAAAGAACCGGAATGACTGGTAATCTGATGATCCAAAACCAGGATGTTCGCTTGATGGTAACCTCAGACATAGTACCGTTTCACGATGTTCGATTTGATAAGCTGTGAAAATTCATCGTCGTCCATTTCCTGTAATCTGAAAACGCCTCCTGTCAATACTTCCTTGACAAAAAACGGGCCTTCCCAGTTCGGGGAGAATTTTCCTTTAGACTGAGCTTGGTTATCAATGATCTTTTTCAAAACCAAGTCGTATTGTTTAAACTGCCGTAGTCAGACTTTTCTGTTGTAGGATCTTATTTACAAGTAGAGGGACGCTCATGTGTGGGCCACATACTCCCCCATGGATTTTATCCATGAGCCTCTGAGCTTGGTCCTCATCCAGACATCTGAGGAGACCTTGTTTTGCATCTCTTTTCGTATAGTGCATCTCCGTTCAGGTAGAATTTTATAGCAAGTTGATGGATCCGCGTTTTCTCAGTCGGGCTCGCCTCAGCAGGTGCGGATCCATCTCGTAAGTACTTCTTGGTGTGTTGGTACCAAGGATGTTGGGTGGGAGGTAGGTCATCCAATACTTTTCAATGGAATTCCCATAGGCTGGAGCTTTTCGTTGTGCAATTGTAAGGGTTGGCATGTCTTCCTTGTCATGTATGTTGATCAAGGAGGCCAAGGTTGCTAGCGCATCCGCAAAATCATTCTTATTTTGAGGAATGTGGAGGAAGGATTTTTCTTCGAACTCCAAAGCCATTTTTAGAACCTGCCGATGTTAAGGCAGCAACTGTTGAACCTGTTGAAGAGATTTTTTCTTTTTCTTTTTTCTCTCTTTTTTTTCTTTTTTTTCTTTATGCATTAGATCGTGGAAAAGAGTCATATGGCTCACAGATAGGTAGCTCCGGCATTGATGAGGCCGGATGACAATCGTCCATAGCAAAGGGCTCCCCAAGGCGTGATGAATGCAGTTTTCTCATGATCATCTTCAGCAACCATGATTTGGTGGTACCCCGCAGAGCAATCAGCAAAGGAGTATATGTCGTATCGAGCTGTATTGTCAATGAGTATGTGGATGGATGGCACGAGAAAGCTATCTTTGAGGAAAACTTTATTGAAATCTCTGTAATCCACACACACTTGCACCTCCCTTCACGGTTTCGGCATGGGGATTATGTTGGATAGCCATTCTGGGTATGTTGACACCATGATGATGCTAGTTTGAAATTGTTTCACAATTTATTCTTTAACTTTTAACTTCCACTCAGGTTTTAATCGCCTGAGCTTCTACCTAAGTGGCTTAAATCCCCCTTTGATAGGAAGGCGATGAATGATAATGTCCGTGTATAAACCGACCATGTCTTCGTGAGACCATGAAAACACATCCTGGAATAGGGTTAATAGAGTAACCATGTCATTCCTTTAGTTTGGAGTGAGGTCTGTACCAATTTGGATTTGTTTGGGGTTTTCTAAGGTTTCGAGGTTTAAAAGAGGTGGTTTGATCAAGATTTCGCTTAGGTTTGTCTTCGACCCATTCTTTGACCTCCTAAGGTATCTCATAGTCCTCTTGTATTTCCATCAAGTCTGAGTCCAACTTTACATCAAAGTTACAGTCCTCGTGAAGAATAAGCACCTCATCAGCAAGTCTAGGCACATCTAATTTTAGAGTCCTGAACCAACATACTCTCACCTGATATATGAAACTGTTCAATCACACAAAGTGTTAGCATGTAATGACAAAAGTAACTGCTAATACTGTACAGAAAAAGTAAGCAGTTATTGTTATCTACAGGGCAAAATGAGTTTCTACCCGCTTTACCCTCGTCGACCAATGCAAGGAGTGCTGCACCAATTGTCAAGGGCAAAGTCCTGATGGACTGCAGCGATGGAGGGGTTTTCATCATCCTCCTTCTCTCGAATGATGACCATTACGTTTGGGCAATCATCGTCTGGGGTGTATCTGTTTGTATGTTCATCATGGACAATGTTGTGTATGCCTGACATCATTCGGATGACGTCTTGTTTAATTCTTTGTTCCTCTTCTTCCACTCTGGGGTCTGGAACAAAGACTGCTTTCTCCTTTATCGGTATCGACTTGGGAAATAACATAGCCATTACGCTGGCTGGCACCTTTACAAGAGGTTGTGCGGACTCAGGAGTTGTAGGTGGAGACAATCGATGTGTGGCTGAAGGAATCTATATGTGCTTATAAAGATTCCTGCAACTGGAACTAGCAGTATCTGGACCTTGGGTTCCTCCTTGTGCGGAGGATTCAGCATGTACGAGTATTTTTGAACCCTGAGTAGACTGGTGTAGTTCTTTGAGCAGAACAGCCAAATCTATAATTTGTTTGCTTAATCCGTCGAATTCTTTGCGAGAAACTGGATTAAGGTCAGTCTGGTCAGATAGCGACATGATTGACTGTAGGCTTGCAGCCTTTTTGGAATTTGGCCGGGTAGTAGGTCCGATTGGTTCCTTGCGAAAGACTTGCATAGTTTAGTCTTTAGGGAATGTATAATAACATGCTATGTGATGTGTCCAGTTTAGGAATTTTATCCTGCAAAACGGATGTCACCTGTTTATAGCATGTCAATTTGTATGTGTACACATTTCTTCATATTTCTCATTACATGGAGATAGATATAGAATGAAATTACAAGTAATTGTGTTTACAAGTAATTGAAATGAGAGAGCATGAAGAGACTTTTCTCCATTTTGGGTTTATCAGAGGCTGACCGATCTTAGGTTACTCTCGCGGCTTTTTGGCATGAAGGTTCCCAAATAATCGCAATCTACTAGACGGGAAGTTAATCCGGTCTTTCAACTGGAGCGAATTTGGGTGGTGTCTTTCTTGAGCCTTGGAGAATTAGTCTTCTCACGAGTCCAGTAATCAAACACTGACGGGATACCTTCCTGGTGGAGGGACCACACAACATACATTCACATACATCGCGTCTCACCGTATGAAAATGATGACATGTGCGAAGCACTAATATCACAAGTAGATATGGTGCGGAGCACTAATATCACAAGCAGTTATGGTCATAGCACTAGCATCATAAGCAGTTATGGTGCGAAGCACTAAGTGCAATAAGGAAATGCATTCGTACACATTCATCAAATGTAAATGCAACATCCACACACAAGAAGATAACAGTTTTAAAAAGATTGTAATAGCGGCTTAAGTCCTCTTACTGGAGTCTCCAGCAGAGTCGCCACCTGTCGACGTCGGGATTTTTGGGTGTCCCTTTTCGTTACTTGTTCTTCGGTGTTCTCATTTTAGGTGAGATTTGTTTGAAAAAATAAGTGAAAAAGGTCTGACATGTATAATGTCAACGATGGGACTGTTAAAAGTTGCCAGTTGGTTTTTTAAATGGTTGTACCAACACAACTGAGAAAAGGTTTGCACATTGACCCAGTGATGTGACACTGTTATACGGGTCGGTGAAACCGAGATTCATTAGGGTCCGGGGACTTGGTTATGCGGGGGGAAGGTGTTAGGCACCCCCCGACATCCGTGTTACCACGGTGACCGCCTCTTTTTAAGAAACTGTTATCTAAATATGTGTGTGTGTGTTTGTATGTGGGTCAATGTGCTATTATATGGAAGTTGTGCGAGGCCTCGTTCGAACCTATATACACAAGGTTTGAATTTATGTAAAAATTCAATTTTTAACAAGATATGGCAGTGATGTTTTATAAATGAGGTTTTCAAACCCTGATGCTCAATAGGAATTGAGACCTTTTATACTCCCATTTTTATTAAGTGATCGACTGGATTGATTTTATTTGACGGATGCGAGGCATCCATACGAAAATAATATACAAAAATAATGTCGACTTTCTCGTGGGTATGGAAACCATCTGAGGAAATTTAGACACCGCAGAATAATTTACAAGCTGCTTACAGCTGAAAATGTCCATCATGGGAATCGAATCTAGATTCAATGGGATGAATCTGTGATCACGTGATTCCTAGGCTCACAAAATACTGCAATTTATATGAAAACAGTAAGCAGGTATATATATAAAAGCTATAAATATATATATACAGACAGGATCACCAACCACGAAGCACCTCCATGGGGGATCAGAAATTTAAATAAAGCTATTAAAAGCTATCAACCGCCACGGAAGAAACTCCAGGCGGGAAGAAATGTAAATAAAGCTATAAATACGGTCAACCACCACGAAGGAAACTCCAGGCGGGAAAGAATGTAAATAAAGCTGTAAATACTGTCAACTGCCACGAAGTAAACTCCAGGCTGGACGAAACGTAAAGAAAGCTGTAAAAGCGATCAACCACCACGAAGTAAACTCCAGGTGGGATGAAAGATATATATATATATATATATATATATATATATATATATATATGTATATATATAAGCAATAAATGCACCGGATGTAAAATTCAGGCTCATCGAACAGAGTTCGACCACAGTTCATATATATATATATACACTAGTAATTGCCCGTGCCTGAAGGCACGACATAACGAAAAATTAGATTAAAATTCAAAAAATATTTTATTACCTAAAGACTCTTTGCAACTTAAAATAACTTACAACCACACATAATAATTATCATAATTTACCACACTACCATAATAATTAATTTTCCTTTAAAATTAGATATCCAGAAAATTTAATCTTGTCGACAAAACTTACAATTATCAATAACAATTATCATAATTCACCACATCACCATAATAATTATTATTATTGTTATTATTATTGTTATTATTATTGTTGTTGTTGTTGTTGTTGTTGTTGTTGTTGTTGTTGTTGTTGTTATTATTATTATTATTATTATTATTATTATTATTATTATTATTAATATTAATTTTATTATAATTATTATTAATTTATTACTATTATTACTATTATAACATTATTATTATTATTATTATTATATTATTATAATTATTATTATTTTGAATTAAAATTAGAATGAATCTGAACCGTACTTGTGTTTTCCCTCTCAAATCAATTAGAATGAATCTGAATCTTTATTATATAGATTATTATTATTATTATTATTATTATTATTATCATTATTATTATTATTATTATTATTATTACTATCATTATTATTATTATAATAATATTTATTTTTAGTACTGTTATTATTTGTTTTTGTGTGTGTGTGAAAAAGAAAGGAGAGAGAAAGATTTTGTGTGTGAACATGAGAGAGTAGGGTGTATGAGTGAATTTGATTTGGGCGAGAAGAAATATGAGCCTTTAGATTAAGTTAGAAAAATTAAGTTAGAATAAATTTGAACCGTCCTTGTGCTTTGTCAAATGAAAGATTCAAAATAGGTTATTATTATTATTATTATTATTATTATTATTATTATTATTATTATTATTATTATTATTAGTATTATTATTATTATTATTATAATTATTATTAGTATTATTATTATTACTATTACTATTACTATTACTATTATTATTACTATTACTATTATTATTATTACTACTATTATTATTATTATTACTATTACTATTACTATTACTATTATTATTATTATTATTATTATTATTATTATTATTATTATTATTATTACTATTACTATTACTATTACTATTACTATTACTATTACTATTACTATAATAATAATAATAATAATAATAATAAATATTATTATTATTATTAGTACTATTATTATTATTATAATATTTATTTTTAGTACTGTTATTATTTGTTTTTTTGTGTGAGTGTGTGAAGAAGAGAGGGGAGAGAAAGATTTTGTGTGTGAACATGAGAGAGTAGGGTATATGAATGAATTTGATTTGGGCGGGAACAAATTCGCGCAGTTGTAGCGATTGTAGCAGTCTTTTCTCAGGGTTATCTCTGAGGCTGGCTTGCTGTTGCCTTTGACTATCCTCAGGGTCATCTCTGAGGTTGGCTTGACCTCCTGGGGCTATCTCCAGACTTTGATCTTGATCCCCCGGGGCTATCTCCGGGGTTGAAACTGACTTTCCCTGGGTTATCTCCGAGGTTTGGAACCTGATTTCCTGGGGTTATCTTCGGGGTTGAGAACTGGATCTCTTGTGGCTATCTTCGGGGTTGGAATTGATGTTGTGGTCCTCCAAGGTTATCTCTGGAGTGTGAATGTGACACCCCCAAATCAGGGTTACCTGACCCCCGAGTTTTGTGTTCACGATCCACAATATAAATAACATTTAACTACCCATAATATATATAGATAGTAACTTTCATAAGATTTTATCAGAGTTTAATAATACATCACCCAGGTTTTCTAACCTTAACTTTACAAACATACCCTTTAGATATACAAAAAGGGTTTACAATACAACATAATAAATACGTTAATTATAACTAGTTAATAACTATGCCTTTGCCTTTATCCTTCGCAGCACCTCCTGCAACTTCGTCCCTAGCTGAAAGGTTTTATTTAGCAAGGGTGAGCAACTAATTTGCCCCGCAAGTTAAGACATACAATAAATGTATAAGAATTCAAAACAACAGACTATTTATTTTGATAGAATGAAACCAAAGTTCGGGGAACTTTGAAATAGCTGAACAAATTGTTATTCAATACAAAGTCTTCTCATATTCTATACAACACAATAATTCAATAATGAAAGAGTACAACACTTTCAAAGTTTCTACGATATTCTAATGAATAATCAAGAATCAATTCTACGAAATAACAAAGTGGAATGTTTTCCCGATTTAATACTGAGCGATCACACAAGATCTTGAACTTATTTTCTCGGGTAGTATCGAAGGTTTACTTTGATATATACTCAGGTGTATCAGATAACCATAAAGATTAAATCATACCCCTCTGCAAGTATAAAAAGTGATCAGCTTATTATACCCTATATTATGCATAATACTTAAAACGCGCGCAAAGGTAGAATTCACGACCAATAAAATGTTCCCTTTATATAAAAGGTTGTTCTTCTCAGTCTTAGAATCAAGATTTTGATTTTACAACGAAATACTGGGATTTCAAATTCTATTTACTTCTCGGTCGAGCCGAAATAATTGGCATCGATCTGTCAATAATAATTGAATTCTCTTTTCGAACCTATCAAATTCAAACAAATGTTCGTCTGGCTAGAATAATTAGCTAAGACATTTCTCAGTGTAATTTGACAATAAACAGGAATTATCTATACTGTCAATTCTAACTTCTACAGATATGAATATCCAACAACAGTAATTTTACGAATATATATTTTCTAATTCAATAATTTATTTTCAACAATAAATCCCTGGACGTGGTATAATTAGCAATAATTATCCACCAATAATAATTGAATGAAATAACTCAAGGTTGAGTTAGGGAACTTGCCTCTTCCGCTGATTACAGCTACACAAAATACGTATCTGTTCTCGAAAGACCTATAACCAATAATATCGGTCTAACAATTAGCACAATAATTCACATAACACACAACACTGTAATTCACAGTCAAACTTCTCCTAGACACATTACCACATAGCCACATTAGTGTTTATAACATATATAAACACTTAACAAGTCAAACTAGTTCAGTCTGGTTGGACTTCGGTCCATTCTCGGTGTTCTGGTCACCCTATCCGACAATTAACACACTTATCTGTCAATTACACTTGGTCTCTAAGCTTCAATATTAATTTAGATAAGTCAATTATCATTAATAATATTTTTCGGAAGCTTTTAATAATTATCCAGCAATTATTATAATTTATAATAATTTTTCAAATATCGGGATCATTTTTAAATGATTTAATGATCAAATAATCTTATCATTATTAATATTTAATAATATCAAAATGTTAATAACATACATTCCAAAATATTAAAGTTATCATCAATAACTTAAAATATTTTTAAATCATCAATATTCTAATTAAATGATTTTTAAAATAATTAAAATCATTTTTAAATCATCACCATTAATAAATAAATATTAATGAAATTATTATCCAAATATTAAAAGTCATTAATTATAACTTAAAATATTTTTAAACCATTTTTCTCATTTTTAAATGATTTTTAAATTAATAAAATCATTTTTAACTCATTTATTTAATATAATAATTAAATAAATCAAACATCATTAATATTAATTTATTAATAAAAATTCTCCAAAAATATTGAAAATTATATTTTATAATTTAAAATATTTTCTAACACTTTATTCTCAATTAAAAATGATTTTTAAATCATTAAAATTACTTTTATCTTATTTATTTAATTTAATAATCAAATAAATCTAATATCATTAATATTAAATTATTAATGAAAATTCTCCAAAAATATTAAAAGTTACATTGTATAACTCAAAATATTTTTAAATACATTTTTCTTATTTAAAATGATTTTTCATAATATTAAACCATTTTTCTCTAATTTATTTAATACACTAATTAAATAAATTAAATACCTTTAATATTTAAATAATTATAAATATTAAAGAAAAATATTCCAATTGGTCAGAAATTATTTTTCATAATTTAAAATAATTTTTAAAACCATTTTTGGTAATTTTAAGAATTTAATTCTATTTTTAAACATTTTTCGGAATATTAGAAATTAGAAAATAATTAATCCGTCGTTGTAAGCCTTTAGCGACAGAAAGCGTCGCTGTTGGTGTTCTTGAGCCTCAAGAACACTGGCAACTTTGTTAAAAACCTATCATGTTTGACCATAGATTAAACTCGGTTCTTGCATGTTCTGCTCAACCTAAAAGTCGGATATTGTAGTGTTTATCTCACTCTACAATTTACAATACTTATCTTGGTCAAACAACATAACCACAAGGAGATCAAAGCCTCCAAATGTGATGTCAGACGGTTCTGGGTTTTCCAGAAACCCAGACAGTGCGAGTAGGTACATTCATGCTCAAATTATTCTATGTTCTCGTTCTCAAATGGCTCAATATTTGGTCCATAACTATAGTACTCATGACAAGGAACAACGTGATACCAATATTTCAGTCCAAAAACAACAAAATCTCCAGATTCAACTTGGTCAAAGTCTGTCAGAAAAAGTGTTCATACCGATTCTTGGTTTTCCAGAAAGGTAGAAATCAGTTCTTGTGGTCTACTTTGACCACCTATCACGGTCGGTCTGTTGAGTTTATAAGTGATCTAAAGACTTCAATTTATAGTACACGTAACCAGCTACAAAATTTACCAATTAACAACATCAAACACTAAACAGACTGACAGATCCGATCATTACAAAAGCTTGTCAGACACTGTTTCAACGTTCTGGGCTGCCCAGAAAGTCACTCGGTCAATCCCGGTCAACGGGTTTTGACCGTGAATAACTTGAAATCTAGCTATCTAATGGCTGCACTACCACTTGCAGATTAAAGCCTACATACCAGGATACAAAGTAAAGCTTTAAAAAACAAAAATAACAACCGAACAAGAATCTATGGCTCCTGACATTAGCTTGTCAGACCACAGATTTTGTTCTTGGACAGTTTCTCAAAAACTCCATTTTTTATTCTTTTGATGCTATGGATCCGTGATAGACCATCATAGATCTTCAATAAACATCCAATACCATTATTCTAAACACAAAAACACAAAAATTTCTCAAGCATACAAGATCAAAAATTAAAATTGGTTTATACCTCTGTTGATCCAATCTTGATCTATGATCTCTTTAGTTGTTCTTGGTGATAAAAAAGCTGTTTAGGGGACTGATCTATTAGCCAATTTCGGAGGTTGAGAGAGAGGTAAGATTTGGTGAGAGCTTGGTTGGCCAAATGAGTAAATTAATGATTTTCTCTCTCTTGAATCTAATATATATTGCTAGGATGCATTGTATGTTGCAAGATCTGATGCTAGTTGTCACTTGGAGGCTGATTGCTGAGATTTTTAGGAGTCACAAGGTCAAGTGGGTTACAAGTTACTAAAAAAAATAATCCAAAAAGGGCATTTTTGTCATTTGATAAATATTTTTAATGGCATTCTTGTCCAATACACAAACCCTTAGGGTTTAGGGTTTGGGTTAGGGTTTGGACCCTTTAGGGTTTAGGGTTTAAACCCTTTAGGTTTTAAAATACCAACTACTAAAATTTCCAATTAAGGTTATAATTAGAAAAATTAAATTCCTAAATTACAATTAGGGTTTGTAAAATAGAAATTAGTATAACTAAAATATAATTAGGGTTTTCTAATCATATTAAAGTTTAATACACTTTAGACATGCTAATAAAAATTAGAGTTGCCTAATTAGGGTTTAGGAAATCCCAGATTTTAAATTAGGGTTCCTTAACGTACAATTAGGGTTTTTAACTGTACAATTGGTTTTCTAAATCGAAGATTAGGGTTTCTAATCCCTTATTAAGGTTTATTAATTATAAACCCCATCCAGTCAACCATTGGTCAACATTTCTATACAGTCCAAACACATCATCAACAATACAATTATTTTAATTGTATTTTCTATCGAATCTCTATCCGAAAATTAGGGTTAGGATTTTCTAAAGTTGTTAAGCACAACTCTACTCTATTTTCTTAGTCAAATCACATATTAACTAATTCTCGAGACTTGTCTCACAAATTCTCAGTACAATATTAACAGTCAATGTCTATGTTAAATAAAAAAAAAATTATTCGTAAAATTTTGATTATTCGAAATCTCGGGTTATCACAGTGAAGAAGTCGTTTTTGTCCTCCTGCATAGTTAGTAACAGGAAAGCAAAATTTTGAGTGTCTACACATCCGTTGAAGCATTAAATAAATTTGAATTTTCTGTTCTTTGATGAAGACATTTCTGCACATCTTCTGAACTACATTCTGGCCCACTGACACTGCAGACTGCTTTCTCACCTAACACCTGAAAAGGTATTTTCCCCCCTTACCAATGGTACTTTCCTTAGCTTCTTCAATACGCTTCTTTGTTGCATACTAAGGATATTTCTTATGTCTTTGGGACTGGTGAGTACTGCAGCGTTTAGAATCCATTCCTCTTTTGTTGGATCCTATCTCCACACAGATTATGAGGCTCGACGTTTTCTGACACAAGACAGATGATACTCTACGATTCAGATCATGGTGACTTGTCGCCTTGGTGCCTGGTCTGATGCTATCAGCCGAGAGCTGTGATGCCCCCAAAATTAGGTATACATCACCCATCTTGAGTCGGCAGATACATGGTACAGAATTCAAATACAACTTAATAATACAACTGTCGTGTACAATATGACAAAACATAAACTGTGAGTTTGAATACAATTATTGTCTACTAAAGAGTATACAAACTCAAAAGGAGTCCTCATTACAATTATTATCACACTATTTCACAGAATAGTGAGGACTATTAATGCACCTTCTAGGACCATCACTCTGTTCCCCGACTAGTCCCAGTTATGTTCTCATTTCCTGAAGAGAACAGTGAAAGAAAGGGTGATCTCAACTAGCCCAGTAAGAAATATTATGACTAAGATAATGCAGAATAATTTATCATTAGCCTTAAACAGTGTTAAACTGATACAATATAACAAACATCAAGTTTAACTGCAGCGGAACAAGCAATCCATTAAAAGAGTCAAGTAGAGAATAAAATCTACCATCTTTTATGATTTAAAAGGTTTTTCATCACTTTTATCGCTGGGACTCAGCTTAATAAATAATCCACATCATCGAATCACCCCTTCACTACGGCCAATGATATTCTTTAGTATCACGACCATGAATTATCCATGCACTATGGCTAAAGATAATCATGTTTTCATCAACGGTCCTGATCATGCCATAAAACAATTCATCTTTGCACTACGGCCAAAGAGAATCTATAGTCATAATCATACCAAAAACTATCCATCAATACACTACGGGCCAATGAGGACTTTTTCCACATCATTTGTAACATTACGGTTATGATTATACCTAATAATCCCTGGTCATAATCATACCAAGTCCATCTATGCACTACAGGCCACAGATGAATTTCAATATAATATAAGCATGAGGATGATGACAATGATATAAGAATTCAATAAAACAAGTTCAAGAATTAATTTATCTAGGAACTGATAACGTCCAAATTGTCAACATGATACTGCTTTGTAAAGTAAAATTTAAGAATGCTCATAAGAATATTTCCATGAAAAGATACTGTATGAAGTTCAAATATCAAGGATATTCCACTAATTTCATGGAGTATAGAAATCAAAACTTTAACCAACTGAGTATAATAAAGAATGGAATAACAAAAGAAATCACCATGCATTCGGTACTTCGCATAGACAGGTTATTCCAACAGAATAATAATTAACGGAACCAGGTCATGCGTAAAGCACATATATGATGTTTCAACAGAATAATAATAAAGACGGAACCAGGTCCGGCGTAAAACGCACAGACAGGATATTCCAACAGAATAATAAAGAATGGAATAACAGAAGAATTTCACCCAAGTATAGGGTATCCCGCGTATACAGGTTATTCCAACAGAATAATAAAGAATGGAATAACAGAAGTTCTCTTCATGAATAAGAAAGAAAGAATACCCCTTACGAGTACAATAAATAATATTTCCTACCTTAGAAAGAAGAGTACTGGATATAAAAGTAGTGAAGTAGCAGAACACTTTTCTTCTTTCTCTCTATAGTTTCTCTCTTTAGAGTTTCAGTGAATTCGTAAGAAATAATGAAGGAATGAGCTTCTATTTATAGAAAAATGGACTTCATAGTAACTAACTCATGAACGGTTCAGATTGATTTACTTTAATCTGACGGTCCATATTTAAAGCAAAATCTTTTAAATAAAATATAATATATTCTATTTATAATCTAATAAAACGAATAACTTTATAAAAGATTTTACTATGCAAACACTATGCAGGCACTATGCAAACACTAGGCATAATAAAATATAATATATTCTAATTATTGTCTAATAAAACAAATAACTTTATAAAAGTATTTTGTTTTATATAAAAAGATTTTACTATGTAAACATTATGCAACACTATGCATAATGAAATATAATATATTCTATTTATAGAATAACTTTATAAAAGTATTATATTTTATATAAAAAATATTTTACTATACAAAACACTATGCAGATACTATGCATAATAGAATATAATATATTCTATTTATAGAATAACTTTATAAAAGTATTCTGTTTTATATAAAAAGATTTTCTGTATTATTACATTAATAATACCAACAAAACTGAGTGACTTATCACGTAAGCATCAATAATTAATACCGTGTGCTACTATGCAACCATGCATATTAGTGTACTTTTACTACCGAGTAGTTCAACAGTATTAACGGTAAAACTTCCGCCGTTATTTTTAATAAAATATTTTTATCGTTTTCTCAATCCGACAATTATTCTGTTGCGGGGTCCACCAATGATTGTGCCATTGCACGAATATTCCCTGATAAAACAATAATATGACAACTTGCATACTTTGTAAAATTTATAAATACTACCCACAACTATAACATTATCTCAAATCCACACCATAATATTAAAAAATATTTCGAGAAAATTAAATCTTTATTCATAAAATTCGGGGTCTCACAATCTCCCCTCCTTATGAAATTTTGCCCTCGAAATTTATGTACATACCTGGTATGTCGAAGAGGTGAAGATACCTTGACTTCATTTCATATTCTAATTCTTGAGGTATAACCTTTGAGTGTTGAATACGATCCTTCTTATCCAAGATTTTAACACGTATCTCCTCATACGTTAAATTTTCTGCTATCTCGTCTAGTTCTAATTTAATAATGTGGTTCGGATCGTTCACATATTTACGTAACATCAATACGTAAAAAAACATTTTGAACATGCAACATACTTGGCGGTAAAACGAGTGTATAAGACATAGTTCCTACTCGATCGAGACTTTTAAATGGGCTAATTAAATCGAGGGTTGAGATTTCTTCTCTTCGTCGATTCTTGCTTCTAGAATAACGCCCTCTTGAACCTTCTTCATCACATTTATCAGCTCCGGGTGTGTAGCGTGAGCGGCTTTAACTTTATCGGTTAAAGTCGATTCTACCCGTATATTTGTTATCTTCACTTGGGTTCCTAGAGTCTTTAACTCTATCTTCATCATTTATAAGTCGTATGAAATGGGCCTTGTCGACGTCGGAATTTTTGGATGTCCCTTTCCGTTACTTGTTCTTTGGTGTTCTCATTTTAGGTGAGATTTGTTTGAAAAAACAAGTGAAAAAGGTCCGACATGTATAATGTCGACGATGGGACTGTTCAAAGTCGCCAGTTGGTTTTTTAAATGGTTGTACCAATACAACCGAGAAAAGGTTTGCACATTGACCCAGTGATGTGACACTGATATTCGGGTCGGCGAAACCGAGATTCATTTAGGGTCCGGGGACTTGGTTATGCGGGGGGAAGGTGTTAGGCACCCCCCCCGACATCCGTGTTACCACGGTGACCGCCTCTTTTCAAAAAACTATTATCTGAGTGTGTGTGTGTGTGTGTGTGTTGGTCAATGTGCTGTTATAGGAAAGTTGTACGAGGCCTCGTTCGAACCTATATACATAGGGTTT